>CAHIKZ030003278.1:0-12500 GCA_903632075.3 Acanthosepion pharaonis | reverse complement strand
TTTCTGCTAATCCATTTGATTGCGGATGATACAAGGTGGAGGGTATATAGTTTGCATTCAATTCTGTTCAGCCATTAGCATAGTTCCTCATCACAGAATTCTTGGGCCTTGTCAGATACTAGTGTTTTCAGAATTCCATTTCTTGAAAATATGATCTTTAATGCTTATTTCATGGTCGAACTTGTTTTTTTGAAAACCTGTATTACTTCTGGCCAGCCTGAATATGAATCTATCAGTATTAGTAATAAATCCACTCCATTAACATGGGTATGATCCATGTGTACTCTGTCCCAAGGCTGAGACTGTTAAGACCATGCATGTGTTTTTGCCTGCCTAAATTTTCTTCTGTCATTGCACATTTTACACTGTTTTATGTATTCTTCTACATCTGTAGAATAGCCTGGCCACCATGCCTCTAATCTTAATCTCTTTTGCAGAGATGTTATTCTGCAATGGACATCGTCATGTATGTCTTTTTATAACTTTGCTCCTTTGCATTGCAGGCGGCAGAACCACTATGTCTCCATTACAAATTAAATCATTTTCTACAGTTAACTTGTGTCTAACCTCTTTAAAATGTCATTCTGCCTATGAGCAATTATTCCACTTATTATTTTTTATCCTGAACAATATACTGTTCAGTATGGGATCTTGCTTCATATCCTCTGCTAATTTTCTATCGACAAAATATCAGTTTCAACCTAGTGTAAGAAAGTATCTTCAAACTTCTCCTATTTCTCACTTTCAGAAGTAATAAAGCTCAATCTTGAACATCCTGGGTATGACGATAAACTACATCCGCGTCCTGGGTATGGTGATAAACTACGTCCCAAAATAATGTTGCCAGCTATACGTTTTTGAAAAAATAATGTTGCCAGCTATACGTTTTTGAAAAAATAATGTTGCCAGCTATACGTTTACTAGTACTATATATTTTATATATATATATATATATATATAAAACTAAATTTGTCATTAAATGACCTACAGTGTTTGATATGCCATAAAACCCAACCAACCAACCTCAATCTTAACAAAGTGTCTACATGTGGAATGGAATTTCCTATCACATATTCAATACCAAAATCAAACACCATTAACATTGAGGCTCATCTTAGAATTCTAGAAGACATTACCTTAGGAAGTTCCTTCCTAGGATTAAATATGAATTCTAAAGTTCTATGGTCTGACCTTAGGAGGAATTTCTTTCCAATCAGAAACTGATGAGCTCTATTTATCATCCATACCATGGCCAGTGCTTCTTTCTCAATATTTAGCAGTTCAATTTAGCTTTTGACAATTTTCTTGAAAGATACATAATAGGATGACCATAATGAGCTAATATTCCTGAAATTGAGTTGTTACTACTATTTCTTTTCTAGGGTTGAATATTTTTACTACTGGCTTCTTTGCCAGAACAGCTTTTAAATTTTCACTTGTTCTTTTGTCCAAATAAATCCCACATTCTTTTTTCTTAAACCAGCAAAAGGTTCTGTCAATTCAGAGTATTGCTCTACATATATATAGAAATTTACAAGTCCTAAGAAAGATTCCAATTCTTTTTGTTCTTAAGTACTTCAACTTTTAATATTTTGTCAATTAATGATTGGTCTACTGATATTCCTTTGTTAGATATGGAATATTCCAAAAATGATAACTTTTTAGAGTTGTGCACACATTTTTTGTTGTTAATTATTAATCCAGCACTTTTTAACTTGCTCAAAATCATACCAGTTTTCCATCTTAATTCTTTGTCATCAATAGCACCAATACAAATGTCATCCTGGTAGCATATTATATTTTTATATTGCTACCAATAACTTGCTCTATAGGCCTTTGAAAAACTGCACTTGCTATTTTAAATCCATACAGCATTCTTTTCCATCTTAATAAGCCTGTTGGTGTGTTTATTGTTGTGACTTCTTTAAAGTCTTCATCAATAGGTATTTGATGGTATGTCGACTTTAGATCAATTTTAGAGAATGTTTTCATCCCTGCAAGGGTGTTCAAAGTCCATTCTAGATTAGGGATAGGATATGAGTCTGCACATATTTTGTGGTTACCACAAATGCATAGATCCCTATCCTTCTTTTTTAAATTACTAATGGGGAGGCCCATTTGCTCTCTCTTGGCAGAATTTGTTCAAGTAGATCTTATTTCAGTAATTTGTTTAGTTTTTCCACAACTATTAGTAGTAAATGGACTAGCACTTTTCATGCTTCAAAATATGAAGAGGAGATATTTTCCTTTAGTCTTAACTTTGCTTTATAGTTTTTTAACATTCCATTTTCTTCTGCCTTGACTTTGTTCATTAATTTTGTTGAATTTATGTTCAATATATCATTTCCTATTAGACCATAATTCTTTTTATAGCTTGCTTGGTAATGCGCCAAATTTATTTTTTAGTTCCATATAGGCTTGAAAATAGCATAACGTTTTTAACACGGATCCATCAAACAGATTCAATTGGACAAGGCTTTTCTTTAATGTTGGTTTTTTTAATTTCTTCCAGAAATTTCTAGGTATCAACATTATGCCACTTCCCATACCTAGTTGGCATATTCAATAAAACATTATTGATTCAAATTTTTAATAACCCTTTTTCATTGCTTTTTTTTTTTTTCAATGAAAAGATGTCCATACTCATTTTCTCTTCATTTTGTTGGACTCTCTCTGATTTTCTTTTGGGATTTACACCTACATTTAAATTTCTAAACACTTTTCACATTTTTTTTATATACCAGACATTTTTGTTCTTTTTGATATTGATATTCACAAAATGTACACATTATTTTTTCTTTTTTCTTTATTGCATATATGTCACTTTCTTCTACCAGATCCATAAATTTTGTTCTATTAAATTTACCACTTAATTCTTGTTGCTGAACAAATTCAACACACTGTGCCAGTGATAAATTCTCCAGTTGTAAATGCATTAGCCATTTGCCGATACTCCTCATTTTGAAGGTCATTTACCAATTTCATTTGGATAAAATCTTTTTCGATTGACTGGCTTTCTGATCCTGGTTTCTCAAATACATAATATTTAGCAAACTGTTTTAACTGCAGAACATATTTAATAACTGGTTCGTTCATTTTTTGAGAAATGTTCATAAACTTAGCTCTCTCTGCATTCACTATTTTTTCTTTTATAAGTTGACTTATATTGTCAAACATCATTTCCTCTAACAGTCTTGGGTGTACTATTGCTGATAATTTTATAATGACCTTACAACCAACAGTTGTTAACAAGAGATCAGTTATTTAGTTTTCTCCTTCAACTGATTTTAAATCCTTTAGCTTTTTTTTTTCTAGCTTTAGCTGCTAGAATCCTAAGCTATACTTGTGCATGCTCATAATTATCAAGTGATAATTGTTCAATATCTGTCTATATTTCTAAGATGAGGTATTATGTCCACTATTTACATTATTCGGACTATTGTCCTCATCTTTTTTAGACATAAAATCACGTTTTATTTAAAGTCATTCTGGCCTTCTTCCAAATGGTTGAAATCACACATATTCCAACCATATATATAATATAAAAGGATAAATATAGTCCATTTGTATATTTTGTGATTTAAACAGTCAATATCAGATAATTTGTATGTAAATATAAATTGACCTTTGATCAACAATTGTTCATATGTTTTTTAAAAGTATCAATAACTCCATTCTGTTGTGATTTTGTTTGAATTTTATATATAAATGCATTCAACTGCCTCATTCTATGCAATTGTCTGCCTTTTATTACTTCATTATAATGATTATTTTTGGTGGGTGACAAAAAAATTAAAAGAATTTAGAATTTTCAAGGATTAGAAAAACAAAATTATTTGGATTATGGAATTATGGATCTTGTTATAAATTTACTTTTATTTAAAAAAGATTTATTTTCATTAATTCTTTTCTCTTTTTTGATTTTATTTAATGTTGTTATATTTTTCATTCCAATTGGTCGTTTCATTACTAAACTTTTTTAAAGAGTAGGTTGAATGTCAAACTAAAAGATATATAATTTTTTTTCCTTCTGTTTTTCCTTGGGTTCTTGATAAAATCAGGAGATATGAAATATAATTGGCCCTGTTCTGGCATCTTGTCTGTTTCGCTTTTTTTTTTTTTTAATCATCACCTCTCTTTGTCTTTTTTACAATTACTTTCATGGTAATTGCTTTTACAATGTTATATTCGCTGGTTCCCAGTCTTCATATATATATATATCCATTCTAATGTTTTGTGTTGAAACTGATTTGTTCCAAGCTGTCTCTTCTATAATATGCTTCATATCTTTTCCCTTCCCCTGGAACTCCTTCCCTATTCATTTTCCAAGGCTATAATCTCCAACTATTCAAATGTAATGTCAATTGACATCTCAAACTTTGCAAAATCCACCATCCTTCACCTCATCCTTTTCCTCCTTCACTCCTATCTGATCTTGAAATCTTCTGTAATCCCTTGCATCCTAGTGGCTTCCTGCCTTGCTTGGGGTGAAATGCTTAAAAAAAAAAAAAAAAATTTCTCTTTAAGTTTACATGTGATACCCATTTTAGTTGTTGTTGCTATTGAATGTCCTTAAGTTTTGTGGTTTATGTTATCTCACAGTTTTTGTTTTTGATTCTGTAGCATCAGTCCACTAGGTTCAAAGAAGAATGGTCTTCACCAAGATCTATCAGCTTCACTTGCTCAAAGCCATTTTTAACCATTGATCTTAGATAGTGTTTGTATATGGCAGACAATTTAGATATTTCTTAACGGGTTTGGCACCATGCATGATATTCATATGAAAGTATTGATCTGACAAGGCCATTTAAGAACATCACTTCAAATTTTAAGGCTAATGTTTTGTGTTTTGTCACAGTTTGCGGTGTTCGATAAAACTATCTCTAGCTCAGCATATTCTGTGTTCAATTTCCTTTTCATCTATTTCTAAATTTGTTATAACTGATACATACACTGAGGTATTTAAAGTGATTACTATTTACTAATTTCACATACTGAATTTTTATGATGGATTCAATTCATAGTTCCTATTTTGGAATGTTTTTTTTTAATCTTATTTCTTGGAACACTTGATAGAGGATGTTGATTTTCTTTTCAAGATCATTATTATTCCATATATGAATATCTATGTTGTTCACATGCCCCCACCCACCCTTCAATTAATAATATTAGTATTATTTTTTGCTAATTATAATAAAAGAATAGATAAGAAAATATTAAGTTATATATTTTGTGAAAACGTAATGTTTTTAATATACTTGTATGCACATACAGTAGCGGCCATAAATAAGGAACGGAAACAACAAAGACATAAATATGTGTACTACTTAAAAAGTAATGCATGATTATCCATTTCTATTTTACTGAATAAAGATTACTGTGTAATGCATAAATATACTATAAAAACAAAATTTACATAATAACAGATTTTTTAAATAAAGATTAAATGGAACAAAATAAGCTACTAATCATTCATTACTTTTAAGTAATACACATTTATATCTTTGTTGTTTTCATTCCTTCCTATTATTGCCGCTACTGTATATTGAGTAATGTTTTGAATGAAAAATTTAGGATCTTTTCTCAAAAAGCAAGAACTAAAATCCTTCTTTCTTAACACACAGCAGGTTATTCATTAAACATCTTTCTATATTTCTGAGATGAGGTATTCTAACTGTTTATACTATTTACATTGTTCAGACCATTGTCCTCATCTTTATTGTCACATTCACAATATTTCGGCTGTGGAAATTGAACTCACAGCTCTTTGGGCATGTGCACCCAAGAACACATGGCTCAGTGAATAAAAACATTAGTTGAAGTAATCCAGTGACTTGACCCAAAGAGTTGTGAGTTCAATACCTGGTCACAGAAGAGGTGAACACAAACTCGGAAAGTTCAGTTACTAAAGGGAAATAACTTAAACTGAGATATCCAGAAAGAGGCATGGCATGTAAAACTAGAATAATCTACTCCAGTGGATGAAATAAAGGATTTGATTTGAAATTCCAATGTATATCACCTGAAGAAGGCCGGAGCAAACAACAAGCGAAACATCATGAATATGACAATAAAGATGAAGAAAACAGTCCGAATAATGTAAATAGTGTAAATAGGTATTTCTTATTCTGTAAACTCCTGAGATCAGTTATTGATGTTCTGTAGTTTTCTTTTCTTTGAACTTTGTCAATTAATGATGGATGAAAAGAGCATTACTTTTAGAGTGGTCACCTGTTGTCCAGTTTGTAAATGAAATTTGATCATGAATATAAAACTGTTTCCTGGAACAAGGAAGAGTGAATAATTAAAAACAAAAAAAAAATATCCATTTACTAATTTTCTAATTTGTATTCAAGGAAACAATAAAAATATGATCTTGTATTTTCTTTCTTTATTTTTGTATGCTTCTATATCAAAAAAGTGGATCAGGTAAACAGAAAATGAGTAATATTATTAGAGGTTTGCCAGGAATTAATAGCAGGCACTGTATTCATTAAAGGCAGTGGAATAAAGGTTGACTTGTGATATTGATCAAAATATTAGTTGCTGACCTGATGCCATTCACTCCTTCTTCTACTTAATTTTTCACCTCAAAATTTTTATTGTTTTTACCTACTTTTTTCTCTTCTTGCATCTCAATCAAAACTAATAACATTATCTCAGTTTTGCTTTCTTTCATTTTGTGACTATTTTTCTTCTATTTTCTTCCAATACAGCTTCATCTTTTAAGTTCCTGTGCCTCTTTAAAATATAATTTTTCTTGATTTTACTTTTCTCTTTCTTTTCCATGTTTTTCTCTGTCTATCCAATATTTTTTTTTCTTCTATATTCTTTACCTCCTCCTCCATTATTTTTTCTTTTCTTCCAAACTTGGTTTTGATTTTTCTGGGGTTTTTTTTCACTCTTTTCATTCTATCCTTTTACTCTTCTTCATTCTCTCTTTTACACATTTCATTTGTTATTCATTTATTTTTTTTTTCTCCTTTTCCTCAGATTAATAATTTCTTTGTGTGTAAAAGAGATAAAGCAAACCAGAAACACCTTTGGAATAATTAATTCAATTTTATCCCATCTCCCTCAGCCTAATTGGGACTTTGTTGCAGCTCAGCCCAAGTTATTCTACACACCAATACTCTTTACACCAAAACCTTGTGCAATACCAAAATTGCGTCTCAGTGAATTTTACTTGCATAAAGCACACAGGTTAATTATGAAAAAAAAATGCAATCAGAACCTTGGTTAGATATTTACTGTGGTACATCCAAACTGCACATTTTAAAATGCAAAGCAATGCAAAATGATGTATACCTATGTTTTATAGATTAAGCAAAATCATTTGATAAGGTACATCACAAAGAACTGCTAGATAACCATGACATGCTAGAAAAAGATATTGACATGACAGAAGGGTGCAAGAGGATAGCAGCACTGAGAAAACAACCTCAGTCTGCCTATCCTATGTGGGGGGATTTTAGGAAAAAATACAAAAGATCTGTGGTCCTTATAACATCAAGACATCAACACTTCACAGATACCTCTTATGAGTAAGATTGCCCATAGAGTAGAACATGATGTGTATGCCACATCCGATGCAGCTATGGTAAGAAATATAGAGGAGAAACATGTTGCCCCCTTAAGATAAGACTACAGGAACAATGTAAAGCTGTAACATGATGGGAAGCAGAAAAATCAGGCATAGCCGACTATCTATAGAGGTGGGAAAATGGAGATCATTGCTCCCTATGGGATGATGTTGAAATAATAGAGAACATTTCTGGAAAATGCAAAAACTTAAGAAATCATTGTATATGATGGCCACGAAAAATCTCCTAAGCCGCCCAAGTATAGAAATGAATACAGTATGGGAACCAGTAATACAGAATGTAGAGAAAAACAATACTAACAAAAAAAATTGCAATATGAGTTCTGGTAAAAAAATGTTTATCGAGACATTAGGCTTATAAGTCCCCAAAATCCATACACTGATGTCCTCATGGCCCAGTGGATAAAAGCATTGGTTGAATCCAGTGACTTAACCCAAAGAGTTGTGAGTTCAATACCTCGCTACAGCTGAGGTGAACAAAACTTGGATAGCTGAGTTAAAGGAAAATAACTAATAACGAGACATCTGGAAGAGGCATGGCACATAGAACTAGAACAATATACCCCAGTGAATGAAATAAATGGTTCAGTTTGAAATTCCAATCACCTGAAGAAGGCTGGAGCATACAATGGCCGAAATGTCGTGAATATGGAAACAAAGATGAGGATAACAGTCTGAACAATGTAAATAGTATAAATAATTACAATACCTCATCTCTATATAGATATAGTGTTGATAGCATGCATACAAAGGAAACTACAAGAACTCATAGAAGGTAGTGAAAGAAACTGAGAAGAAAGGATTAAACATCAATTACAAAAAGATAGAATGCTTGGTTGTTAGAAAAAGAGTCAGCCCAACTGATTAGTGTTTTATCAGAGGATGGAAAGTATAACACTGGAATCTGAAGGTACATTAGGATGGCAAATCATGCTTTTCAAAAGCTAAGCAAAGTTAATACAGAAAAATTGCATTAGAAATGAGGAAAAAGGTGCTGAACTATTATACAATATCAGTTCTCCTATATGGCATTGAATGCTGGACAATCTCCTCACAGATGAAGAAAAAACATGAGGCAACAGAAATGTGGTTCTACAGAAGGATGCTGAGACTACTATGAACTGAACATGATAAAGTTTTCAAGAAAATAGAAACAAAAAGTAGGTTTATACTTAACATCAGAAAGAGTTGAAATTTCTTTGGTGTACAATTAGGAAAGAGGGCTTGGAATATTTGATATTTACAGGACATATGGAAGGCAAGAGGGACAGAGGTAAGCAGCACATAATCTACCTAATGAGCCTGTGTAAATGGATGGCAGAACAGGGTTTAGGAGAGATAGCAAAAGGCAAAATTTACTAAGAGCTACAAAGGAAATTATGGAAAGCCATGATTGCTAACATCCTGAGGAGGTATGGCACATTGAAGAAGAATGTTAAGGCATGCAGTTTTCTTGAAAAAAAGAATGCATGTTAATTGATTAAATAGTTTTTTTTTACATTCTGGTATACATAAACATCTCACAAGAGATGGAAGACTAGACTTATTAATATACTTACTGTAATGAACATTTTTTATTGTTATCTTCATCATTGTTATTTTCATTATCATATTTTTGCTCATATATTCTTCAGGTTTCTTGATTGATTGATTAATTGATTTGTTTTCTATGGCTTATCAATTCTTTGCTGGTTATTTAAAGCCAGAAAATATTTTTAGATTGTAAGAATAATGATTTAGTAATACAAGTCTTATTAATTCACCCATAGTTGGGGGAGAAAAGCTGGATTCATACTTTTCTCAAGTGTATTTGCACATAAGTGAAGATAATGAATCCAATGGGAATTGAAACTCTTTCCTCCAATTAACAATTTCAAGCCATTATCCATTACACCAACTGCATCAAGCTTGCAACAATTAATTCTAAACTAACTGCCCATCTAAGCCACTTGCATAGGTTTGATGTTAAAACTTTATATGGAACTGGTATATGAGCATAGGATGTGGCCATATATATATATATATATATATATATATATATATATATATATATTGTATCCATTGGTCTTTAGAAGTGGTAGTACTTTTTTCTTTTCCTTTATCATTTCCTCAACAGGGAACAGCACAATTTATCTGGGCTGCAGAAATGAGTGACAAGTCTTTGTCCACAAACTTGTAGTTAAAACTATATTGAAAAATAAAAAACAAGTCTCTTCTTAACAGAGTATTAGATATAAAGTGTTGTAAACATTACTTATGTTGTGTGTTTGAGTTGGAAATAAACACGTGTCTCCTGGAATACTCACAACAAAAATGGTGAACTCAGTTTAGAGTCCACATGAAGAAATAATAAAAAGAAAACAAGAACCAATACATGTACAAATAAATGATAATATATTAACAAGAAAGGTGTACAAGTGACAAAGACAATGATGTGTGTAACAAAAGAATGTGAAATCCTTTTTCGTTCAAAATATGTGAAGTGAGTGAATGTTTGTACGTACGTGTATTGTGTGTGTGTGGTTTGTTCATGCGTTTCTCAATGGGAAATGTGTTTACCAATGAGAGTCTTACATGTTGACATGTAAGTGGGAAAATTAAGAAGAGTCTACGAAAAAATATCGCAGAGTATTTATAGTGCCAGAAAGCGTTTCCTAGTAGTGGTTTCAGGAAATTGTACCAAGTTAACCCTACAACGATTACCAAAATCTGATTAAATTACAAATGTCAGCACATTTTTATTTGGTATGACATGTTAGAATAAGAACTTTTCAGCAGCCTCTAAAATTTATTAACATACTCTAGCTTTAAAAGTGTTAAACTGTAAATATTTTGTTAATGGTAAAAATACAACATTGAAACTGCTGCCAATGGGGAAATGGCATGCAAGAAACAATAAAGATAATGATGTTATTTGAACATTTACATACTCTTCAAGAAGTAAAAACTGAATATTTTCAATGTCAGGCTGTCTGAAATGATAAAGCCACTGTCTATATAAAATAGAACGAACTTTAGTATTAATAATTTGGTTTTCAAATCATGGCCTTATAGCTCATTTGTATACAAATTCTTTTTATGCATATAAATCAAATTTTTTTTTTTTATTTACAAATTCTTTTTATGCATATAAATAAAATATAGAAACTGCCAGATGTGTAGAAAGCAGGTCATCTATTCATTAACAATTGTATTTTTTAAAATTTTTCATCATGTAAATTACCACAACCTCATATCTTTTACATGTGCTTAATTTGTATTAAATATTGATAACTGATTATTTTCATTGAATGATGCTGATATATTCTGTTACAATATAGATAACTTTAAAGATAATCCAAGAGAAGAACAGACTTGCTATCTCCTAGTTCGTTTATGCTATCTTTCTGTGCTGCTACTGAGAAAAAAAAAAAAAGAGGCAAATAATTCTTACCTGTAAACCACTCTTTCCCCGACCTTTTATTAGTGTGTAAACCTCCAGGAAGGCCACAGACCTTAAGTGCTGCTTATTTAACTTTAAGCACCATCTTTTCAACAATGATTGTGTACTGCATTTTATTTCTCAATCATTCTTGCTCCTGGTTACTTTTCTCTGTTTTGTTCTTGTTTTCTTCGATTGCTCATTCCATTTTGCCTTAATTCTCCTCCAATTTTCCAATTGAGTTGAATATATTTTGTATTTTCTCTAAAGCAGCCCAGAAGACATGAATATTTTTCAGCATGTTTCATTTTTAGTTGTGTTTTTGCTTCTTCCGTTGCTCTTGCCTGCAAGGATTTGTTGCAAAAAAAAAGAAGGTAAAAAAATACAGAAAACAAATAAGAAAAAGAAGAAACAATAGAAACAGAATAAGAAAAATGATTTTAAGCTCTGAGTGATTTTGATATCTGTGGGACACTTTGCTCTGAAACAGCAATCTGATATAAAATAAATGTTTGCAAATGCATTCTCTTTTCATTTAGTTTAGACATTTTTCTTAATTTTTTTCTCATTATTTTATTTCATCTTTTGCTTTGTGACATCAGCAAAGTATACAGAGCTTCCTAATGTGTTATAATATCTTCTTTCTTTTAATAACTATACTTACACAAAGAAAATATGGGAGACAGAAATTGATAACTATTCAAACTAGCAACATGAACACAGCCTTTGTTGTGTGAAGCATTGAAATGAAAAATACAAGCTCACAATAAGAATGGATAATAGGTGATTTTAGTAAGTGTAGCTTATACTTGGTACAAGACTGAAAGTATGGAGCACCCATTGAGGATTGAACTCACTACACTGTGAGAAGAATGAATAATAGGTTTGGCTATAAAAATCCATTTGAGATGAATCTTTTTGATTGGTTTCAATTTCAACAGGTTCCTCTTATGATATTATCAGATGCCAAATATATGATTTCTTTTCTAGAGCAAATTTCATGATATAGAAATGTATTTATTTTTACTTTATTCATGAAGTAACTAATAGTTTCTACTTTCCTTCAAAAAACATTGTCCCAAGTTACCATACATCCTCGCTCTCTCTCTCTCTCTATATATATATATATATATATATATATATATATAAAGAATTAATGGATTCAAATATTATTGTAAGGAATACTCATATTCTCATACATCCATATCAGGTCAGTTTCATAAAAAAGAAAACAATTTCTAAAGAATTATTGGATTTATTTTTAATCCAACATTCTTATTACATCAAAAAAATATTTGAATAGGAAAGTTTAAAGAGAAAATACAGCCTTGCTAGATTGTGATGTACTCTGGTGCTGAGTGCTAAAGAACGTCAGACAAGGCAATCCATAACCATTATGGATCACCTTGACAACAAATCAAATGGCAGTTTCTCTTACAAAGGGAGATGCAGGTTTGAGCCTTGCTGAAGCACATT
>CAHIKZ030003277.1:0-112084 GCA_903632075.3 Acanthosepion pharaonis | reverse complement strand
TTATACGTTATTTTTATACATAAAATTTAATATAAGTAAATGCTCTGTTCCTTAATTTAACAGTATTAATTACATTTGCCAACCTGAATATTCAAGAAATTTCATAGAAAATATGCGCATTTTGGCAAGAATTGAATTTCTAACCCTAATGGAAACTGTCATTTGATCTGACCTGCTGTTAACCATTCAGCTACAGAGAAGTGTCTGGTTAGCAAAGTCAGAATTACTGTTTATAAACACACACCTTTGAAAATTTTTCTCATTTGATCATTTCTGCTCACAAAACATATCTTAACATAAATAATGACAACATATTCTGAAATGTATTAAGTCCAACAATTACTTAATATATTTTCTGTTTATGCATTATTTTCATAAATATAATTTAAGTAAATGCACATCAGATCAAATGGCAGTTCCCATTAGGGTTACAAGTTCAATTTCTATTGGAGAGCACATATTTTCTACAAAATTTCTTGAATATTCAGGCAAGTAAATATAATTAATAATGTTTATTTAAAAAACATAGGATTTACTCAAATAACGTGTAGCCATAAAATTTTTTCGAACATTTAGGCCAGTAAATGTAATTAAATAAACAGAGCATTTACTTAAATAAATTATATCTATAAAAATAATGTATAAACAGAAAATATATTAAATAATTGTCGGACTTAATTCATTTCATAATATATATGTATATATATGGTGATTTTCTAAGTAAAGCTTAGATGTTGCACAATGTCGAAAGTATGGGGTACCAGTGAGGATCAAACTATATATATATATATATATATATATATATATGTATGTATGTATTAATATAAGTAGATGCTGAAAAGTTCATTTGTCAATCTCCTTCCCAAAATCAAATAACCAAGTCTTAGATTTTGTAGGGAAGAGTTTCTTTTCAGCACCTCATTGTATGTTTGCTTATGTGTATGTTTGTGTCTGTGTCCATGTATGGGAATATATGCTTAAAAGTAATTGGCTCCTGAAAGTAATAACATTAAAACTGAACTGTTTTGTTTCATGAAGAAGTGATGATTGCAAATCATTGCCTAGCAGCCCGAAAATGTGTACACTCATCACTTTTATATTTACAGATGCATTTAAATTGCACATTTGCTCTTCACACTCAGTGTTATACACTTTTTCACTTAGGAGAAGAAAGTAATGCATTTTTTTACATATGAATATATGTTACTGTCATAACAGTTCAATTAATAATTACCAAGCTGCAGACTCATATATTCTAAGCTGAACCAAATATTTTTTTGTATTTGTGATATGGAATTTTAATTGAAGATATTGATTGAGAAGAAAATTCTTCAACATTGCTGTACACTATTGATTCTAAATACTGTCATGATTATGGGAACAAAACTGGAAAGGGATTAAATAAAAAATATGCTTTGTTTTCATTAGATTTGGAATCAAATTTTGAAGTTAATTGCCAATATTTTAAAAATATGTTACAAAATTACTGATAATTTTGGTGTTCATTCTTGTGCATTTAATGTTTAATAACAATCTAGAAAGAGTAGTTGACAGTATAACCATTTCTAGCTTATAGTTCTAACTTTCCTTTTATCCTTTTAGCTCAGATAGATCTCTGTACACTTTAATAGATTTTATCATGCAAGTCAATTTTTTACAGTATAATTGGTATTAACAAAACTACGTTAGTAAATTTTTTCAGTTTAGACTCATAAATATACCAATTTCAACTTTTAATAAACATTTTTAGTAGAAATATTTATAACTTATTTAGTCATGTGATATTTTATTATATATATCTATAAACAAACTATATATTTTAAAGTAAAGGTCACAATGAGAACTATATAAGTTGAGATAAAAAAAATATGAAAATTGATTTTTCAATAGTATTTTCACAGATAAATTTTTAGAGTTTAAGGTTGGGTTTATCATAAATATAGATAACTATCGGACAATATCTAGAAAATAATATTCAAATAAAAACTGTCTTTAATTTTAAAGTAGAAAACAGTAGCAAAGTTAATAAAATATATATATAAAAACACTGAGGGTTATATAATGTCAGAATTCACGTAAAAACATAAAATAATAATTTATTCAACTATATAGGATATTATGTTTTTATCAGATATGTTTTAATAGGTAATATCTTTTAATTTTATACATATTGCACTTTGTTTGCATAATGAAAGCTCAACTACTACCCCAAAAGTTAGGAATATTTTTAATAAGGATAGATAATATGAGATAATGCATAATAATGCATGAGATATATTGCTGATATAAGTCTATCCTTAAAAGTTTACTAGCATTGATTGGTTAATGCCAATATTTTTGTGAAAATGTTAACTTACATCATAAAACCAGACATTGTGTATTTGCTCTTAATTTAAAATTGATGTCATCAATTTTTTACCCAGCTTAAAGATTATTTTGAAATGTTATTATTTCTTAATTTTCCTTCTTTTCATTTATTTTGTCCTTGCCTCCCTACATTATTAAACATTGACTTCATGCAGTTTTGGCTATTTTCATGTCTTATGTGCAAATAAATGTCTTTTTAAAAAATATTTTTAAAGCCCATTGTAGATACATTTTCTCTTTCTACCACCATTAGGCACCAGTCTACTGAAAGAGTCTTTAATAATTATGTAGTAAAAATCTAATGAACCTTTTATAAAATTTTAGTAAAAGAGATTATTGTTAAGTCTTTTATTTTGTTTTAAAATATTTTATTTGAACTGATTTCACTGAAAAATTCATCTTTTGCTTTTGTTTTCTCTTTTGAATGAATTATTTTTTATTCTATTGATAATGAATATGTTATTTTAATTAATTTATATTAATTAGGTTTTATTAATTATTTATATGTTATTCTCTAATTTGAATGTTTTACTTTTGTGATTCAGATCACTTTTAAGGTCGACCACATCAAAAAAGTTGGCACAACCATTGGCAAGTTCACCATGCTCTCGAGCAAAGTGTTGTTCCTTGGGGGCAGCCTGAATACTAATACGCTTCCTGGTTCTAAAGTAAAGCAAAATTTCAAAGGATGTATGAAGAAGGTAGGCAAAATCCAAAAACTGTTTCAGATTTCTTCATAAATAAACTGATCAGTTAATTTTTTTTTTTAAATTTTCTGAAGAACATTGATTACTTTCTTATCCCTTACTGATAATTATTCAGAAATCCAAAGATTTGCTGTCTGTGGTGGGTAAGGTATATCATTCATCATTTACATATTATTTACTTGAAATCAATGGAGATTAGAAAAGCAAGTATTTTTCATTAAAGAAATTCAGTTGTTCTTTTCTTTATTGAATGAAAAATGTAAGCCTTAATAGTACAATTAAACTTTGTTAACAAATATTACCCAGCAATAAGAAATGTTGATTTTCTCAGTGTTTCCTAAAGTGCATGAAAGGGATATTCCCTGGTAGTTTTCTGGCAGAAAGAACAGTGGTGATTTCTGGGTTCAAATCTGTTTTGTCAAACTTCACACCTTCACTGTTTGCTGGAATGGTTGCATCTAAGTGTCACATGCAACAACACCAGCCAATCAGCTGATATACATCTGGAAGCTTAACAGGTTTTTTATTCAAATTTGGTATTTATAGAACTTTATGAACTTAAAAATTATTTAATAATTCTCTTGTAAATCAGTGTTATACACAGTGACTAAGAACTTCAATTATTTATTTATTTGATCAATTTCAAATAACTGTTTGTTTAATATCTCTTAAAAATCTATCCTTTCTAAAATAATATATATATATATAGATCTGTACTTGTAATTGAATGCTATACAGATTGTTCTAAAATAAACTTCTGATGTACTTATTTCAGGTCTTTTATAAAGCCGACAGCATTGAATTAAATCTGATTGAGTTAGGCCGAGATAAGCATGACTTGATCGATGTTGTTGGGGATGTCCAATTTGGAAGATGTCACATTCATATAGATCCTGAACCTGTCACGTTCACCACATCTGAATCATTCATCACCCTCCCAAGATGGGATGTCTCCAAGGGAGGCAACTTATCATTCACATTTGAGACCAATGAACCGAATGGTGTCCTATTGTACAATAGCAGGCGAGAAAACTATGAAGATTTCTTAGCTTTAGAACTTCTTGAAGGTCATGTGTACTTTGTCTTTAGTGTAGGATCAGGTTCACAAAAACTTCAAGTCACTAACGAGAAAGTCAACGATGCCACAACTCATTACATCTTCATTAATATGACAGCTGATGGAGGATATGTTGATGTGGATGGACATAAGACTGATTATGCAGTCCCTGGCAAAAGCGTATTAAGTCAACATGGGAAAATGTATGTTGGAGGCATTGGTGCTAAAGAAGAACAAGCTTTGTTGCCAAAAGAAATCTGGGCTGGGATGCTAGGATATGGGTTTGTTGGCTGTTTAAATAAATTTTATGTGAATGGTGACCCTTATGACTTGCCTGCCATTAGTGCTGAACAAATGGCCACAGGAGTAAAAGCTGAATGTCGCAAAACACCTCCTCAATGTGTAAAACGCCCTTGCATGCACCAAGGAAATTGTGCTGAGGGATGGAATCGTTTCATATGCGACTGCAGACAGACTGGCTATTATGGCAAACTTTGTGAACATGGTAAGATTTTATTTATTTCACTATTTTATGTAATTTAATTTACAAGTTGTTTTATCTTGACCTATTTATTCTTCAATGATCAGCTTAGGTATATTTCTGGAATTCACTTTCTTATCTAAAAATATTGATGCACATGCATATTAATTCATATTAAAGAATTGCTGGCAACCAAAAACTTTGAATCTATTTTTCTGTAATTTTCAGGAAATTTAATGCTTTAAAATAAAATAATCACATCACTAGTGATTAAAATGTGCAATGTCTTATAATAATTTCACAAAAGGATCCTTCATGTCATTCCAGTCTTAGAGTTAATGTTTTTCATCAGATTTCTTAAAATATGAAATCTTTTACATCTTTCTTGTTCCTAATATTTGTGCCTGCTGGCTTTTACATCTGCCAATTTTTATATTTATTTCTTTTATAATCCAAGTTTCATTGGGACTAATTTCTTTCTAGCCATCTGTGCTAAGTGTTTATTTCTTTCCCTTTCTATGCTTAGACTTCTCTGTCAAAAAGGCTATGGTTGTAGAGTACCCTGTGAGGATCAATTTTACAAATAATGGACTGTGAGACAAGCTCACTAACCACTATACCAGGCTGAGTGCTCTTCTCTTTTTCTTGGTTCAACTAAGTTTTAATGTCTGTCAGTGTATTTCAAAGTTTATTATTCAAAGCAACATTTCAGAGAAAATGCTAAATTAGAAGACTAGTAAAAAGACCAAAATAAATTATAGCAACTGGCAACTGCTAATATCTAGAAACCAACATTTGAATTGATCTTCTCTTTTATAGAGAAAAAAAATGTGGTTGGAATGATTATGAAAATATATTAGAAAATGATAGCATTCTACTGCTTTTAACTTTGATTAAAATTAGTAGCTCAGTTCAGATTTGATAACTCAGCTTATAATGTTTTCACTTTTATTAGATTTAGACTCATAAGTATTCATTTTTCCTATCTCACTATTTTTTCTTCTGTCAAATATTATTCTTCATTGTTTTATAAATTTAACTACCTGCTTCAATAGGGAATGTTTTGTATTTCTGTTCATTATTTCAGCTATGAAATTTTACTGATTTAGTAAGTTTCTAATTTATTGTTTTTGTATGATAATTTTATAAAACTACAATATTTTGAAAACTATTTTTTAAGAAAAACTACATGGCTAGAAATGTTCCATTTGCTCTGAATGACTTGTTTTTACAGAGATGGTTTACTGATGAAATCATCAACTAAAAGTCTTGACTGATTGGTAACAGAAATAGAAATTTGCAATTTCTACTCACTTTCCTTTACAGTTGCTTCAAGTCTTCATTTTGACGGCACTCAATACATGAAAATAAGTATGCCAGGAGAATCAAAAACAGAAGTTGAAGATATATCTTTGCGGTTTAATACAGTGAGGCCCCATGGCCTCCTCTTCCTTACTGCTTCAGAAGAAACAAAAGACATAATGGAATTACTACTGGAATCTGGAGCCATTAAACTGAAGCTAAATCTTGGAAGTGGCACAAGAGTAAGCAACTCAAAAGAATTCTAATTCAAAACCTTACAATTTGTATCATATGTCAGTACTTGTTTGGTTTTCAATTTATTTATATAAAAATAATTGATTGGAAGTCATTACAATTCTTTCTTTTGTATTCTGTTATTTTGAATACTGGAAAATATCAGCAGAAAAACAACTGCTTTCCAGTTCTTTCTACTAATAAATTGTTAAATTTGAATATAATGTAACAAAATCCTTCATGTTTAAGATTAAATATGATGTATATATTTAGCCAATTTACTATTCAGTTGAAAGATTCTTTAAATCATGGTTTGGGATATTCAGAAAATTAGCACCATAAATATTTTCTCTGAAATTATAACCTTTTTAACTTGTGTTTGTATTTTATATCCATTTCTAATATAATAACTTTTCAGTTTCTAACATTTTTTGTTTCCAATATTTTTTTTATTGTACTTTTAAAAAATTGGATGGGTTTTCAAAGATGATGATATTCATTTTTTTTTTTTTCAGACATTGATTACAGGTCAAAGTTTAAATGATGGACAATATCACACTGTATTTGTGAAACGGCGTGCCAGGAGTGTTGAATTGGCTGTTGATTATAATTTGCAGTTCAAACTAAATTAAATTATGTTTTTACAGTTAAAATTAATTGAAAATTTATAGTTTTAGGTTCTGTATATTTCATAAATCAAAAAAACGATTATCTAAAAACTCAAGTCTGACAGTTTAATTCTCAACGTCTTAAAAAATTAGCATTTCTCTAGAACTTAATATACTCCATCAATCAAAGTATCAGTTGAGAATTAATACTAGCATGACTGCCTGTCCAGATGAAAGCCAGAAGTTATGAGAGGCTTGTGGAGACACTTCCCAGTGACTCATCACAATACATGGAAGATAGATGTAACTTACTTTGGAACACTAGCTACAATGCTGCAGTCTTGATCAATGGAAAGAAGGTGTACAATTTACAAGGCTGAACCTCTTACATTAGAATCAATAAAACTATTCCAGCTTCACGTGTCACATCTGCAAATGAGACTGTCATGCAAAATTCAAACTGTTAAGCAACACCAGATGCTACTCACAAAAGGATTGAATTTCAACAAAACAGGGTGTTACCATTATCTCACAAGATAAATGGATTCATACTACTATGAAATCTCCTCTATTTCCAGAGCAATTTTATCTTTGAAAAAAGTCAGAAATCTTAGAGAGCTAAATCTGGATTGTAGTGGAAGAGAAAACACACCTGGATGATCTTATATTTTACTAAAAAAGAAAAAGTCTGATGCAAGTTGTTATTGTAGATGTAACAGTTACTCAATATAAAAGCTTACTCAGCTGCATTTCACTGCCTACTGACAAACTACATGAGAAAGTTTCTAGTCACACAAGCACAGTAAGATTCTTTCTGATTGGTTGACAAGTTATATCAAGTCTGTATGATATTCAAAATTGCTGGATACTTTCTAGATAGACCTTGTAGTCTTCATTAAAATATTTCCATTACACTCAGGCAAACATTATAAATGACTTGTCATTATATTTCACCATTATTTTATTGATACATTAATTATATAAATTTTTTCTTAATATCAGCTATAAATTGGAAAAAGTTATTGTATTTTTTAGAAAATGTACTTAAAAAAATTCTTGTTAAATTACATATACATTTTAATAAGACACATGTTGGGTTTGAAACAATCTCAGAATTAAAATTAATTTCTTTTCCAGATGTAAAATCGTGCTTGTAAAATGTTTTTGTTCAAGCTACTTATATTTAAAAGAAAAGATTTATTGGCAAAACTTTTTTCTTGCTTGTTTCTGGTTTTCATATCCATTTCAGTTTGTTAATTAACTGAGTAACAAATGATAACAGACATTTCTATTGATTTGTGTATTGCAGATAACTTGCCTGAACCCAGTAGAACATTAAAATACAAGTATATCTACATAGGGTCCATTGGCCCACTGCCATCTGGTAATTCAACATAAGATTTAGCAATCATTTTATTGTTGTTACATTAATGTTGTGCAGTCATTCTCATCAAAACTGTGCTCACCTTCTCTAGTTAAAACTTTTGTACACACTCACAATGTTTTTTATCAATTCTTTCTGCTAGTTTCAGTTGAATTTTCCTTGCATGTGATGTCATTTGATTCAGTGGCATTTTCAATTTCTTTTGACTGTTTCTTATATATATTTTTTTTTTATATATATATTATAATTTATAGTGTATAGAACATAATTCATGTTTCTACTTTTTTCCCATTTCAATAGAATTTTCACTGGCTGCATTATCTTTCACTATTTTCATCTTACTGTCCATTTTAATAGATTTTCAATGGTTATAATAAACTTTCTTCTTTCTGCACACTTCAGTAAAATTTACTTTTTTTTCATAGAATTTTCATAGGTTATGTTTCATTGTTCTGTCCATTCAGTAGAATTTTCAGTGCTTAAAATATGCTTTTGTCATTTATCCTATTTGCTTAGAATCTCACTAGAATTGTCTATGTTTACTATGCTCATCCTTTCAAAAGTATTTTTCTATAATAAAACAATTTGGTCATTAATCAATGAATAAATGGAAATTATTACAAGTCTGCACATATGCTCAATATAATTTATTAATCTTTATAAATTCTCAACAAAACTAAAATCATTAAGTAAATAGTAATGCTACATTGTAAGTATTGGTAAGTATTGTAAGTATTACTTGCTATATAGTGCTGGTTGGGAAATTAGTTTTGTTGTGGGATAATTTCTAGGATAGTGAATTTAACACACTGTGTGCTCTCCTGATTTTATAAAAAAATGCTGAAACATTCTTAGCTCAAGAACGGAATCACTTGAGATATGAAACTGAGATGCTACTCCATATATTCACACTGCCATGCTACAAACTTGGCACAATGGTTTTCAAATTACTTTAGCCCTTCCAAAAATATTCTCTTTGGAATACTGCTCTGGATCATTCACAAGTACTTTCTTTTTCAAACTCCTTTTATGGTTTGAAAGCGGGAAATAGTCAGATGAAGAAGTATTGGGAAGTATTGATGATTTATGCACTCAGAGCCCAATTCATTCATTAATAAGTCAGTAAATCTTTTATTGTTAAATTTTTGATTTTTTCCTTGCTATTCTTTAGATGTCCTTCTTTTTTAATGATCACTACATCTTAATTCAAGTTATTTTATGTTTTAACTATATATATATATATATATATATATATATATATATATATATATATATATATATATATAATATAATAATAATAATAATTGACTCTCCCATTGGTTTCAACGTATGAGGATCTGACAGCTTAGTTGATTCAGTTATGAAATTTTGTGCAATAATCTTAAGTTGCATTTAAGACCTGCTAGTGATTTACAAAGGAGGCCACACATGGAGCAAGAGTGAGGATTATGAGATGAGATCACTGTTAGATTGGCTGACCTTTTAGTTCTTGCTCTCACTTCAGACATGCAGATTGAAAACTGCTGAGTCCACTAAAACACGTTGATCTCCATTCTACCCACTCCAAGGCTAAGCGCTCAAGGGTGTTATGTGGTATATTGACAGCTGACAAGTTGCTTTTCAGCTTGTCTTTGTATCTTAGCCATGGGCGTCCTACATTCCTGTAGCCCTGATCTAACTGGCTGTACATTAGGATCTTGGGTATCCTGTCATCAGACATTCTCAAGACATGACCAGTCCACCGTAACTGAGACTGTATGAGAAAAGTCTCGATTCCTCCAATATTACACCTGTTAAACAGGTCTACGTTAGATGTCCTATCTTGAAGGTTAACTCCACAGATTGCATGCAGACAGCTTTTATGGAAAACATCCAGCTGGCGTATATGGTACCTGTATGGAGTCCACAACTCTGAGCCATACAAAAGGATGGCAAGGACAACAGCTCTGTAAACCCAAATTTTCCTATCCAGTCAAATACCCCGCTCATTCCACAAGCGATGGCAAAGTTTGCCGAAAGCACTGGTAGCCTTAGCAATCCGATGCATGATTTCATCATCTAAAGTTCCACTGTAGTTGACTTTGCTACCAAGATAGGTGAAAGACTTTACATAGTTCAGGGCTTTGTCTTCTACTTTCAATGGTCTCTCTGGAAATTTGTAGACTGGTGGTTTTTGTTTCTCACCACAGAATTGCTACAGAGTAGGACAAGGTTGGTGCACTACTTCAGTTTACTTTATACTAAGTGTAAGACCAAAGGCTTTACATGCAGCAGAGAAACGATTTATTAGATGTTGGACCTCCTCAAAGGATGTTTCTACAAGATCAGCATCATCAGCAAACAACAAATCATGAATAATTTGAATACGAAGGTGGGTCTTGGCTTTGAAGCTTTGTTCAAAACTGAAACTTCACACCACTCTCCAAATTGTGTCTACAAATGCATATTTCAGCATCACTGAGAAGAAAAGAGCAAAAAGGGCAGGGGCCATGACACAACCTTGCTTGGTGCCATTTGTAACATCAAAGGATTCTGACATCATACCATCAGGGGAGGTGACCTTTAGCATTCATTCCTTCATGAAAGGAGATGATGACCCTCAAGCATGTTTTTCAAAATATGCCTTTCCTTCAAAAGTCAAAGGTCTTCATCAAGTCCACAAACACCATGTACAACTCCTGGTTTTTCTTGAAACCTTCTCTGCAACTTGACAAAGAGAAATATATTATATATATATATATATATATATATATATAAAACCACACTGCGATTCAGGATATTTGTCATCAATGTATATAATGATTCTTTTTATATTTTGCTCAGTCTAGCTAATTTATTTTGCCTGCTAATATGAAATTTAGTGTTTATTTAAAATGATTATTTTTGAGAGACATTTATTCCTGGAACCCTTGTTTTGATAGATATAAATATTTTCAAGAGGCATCTTTATAATCCTGTGGGACACAAAAACCTTCCATATCTCCACGAAAAGGAGATGTAACTTTTTACCAACTTTTTTCCAATATGCTTATACACTTTAGGTGGAATAGGATCCTTAAAAATAGGTGATTTTTTTCAGATGAGATTTTAAAAGATCAATTTTCCGCTTGATTATTTTTTTGAAAGACAAATGTAGAATTTCAAAATTGCTCAATTGATGTGATAGAAATTTTTTTTAACCAAAGTGGTGTTTAACACAGTTTCAAAATGCTCTTCAGCGAATCTAAAATGTCTGACTTATCCGTCAAGATAGTTTCACCATCTGCTGTGGAGATTAGTTTTAAAATATCACTTTTCTATTTTTAAAAATGATTCTGTAGATTTTATAATCCTTCGCTTTTGCAGATGCAATGTAACTTTTCAAAGTTTATTCTTTATTAATAGCATGTTGTGTGGAATGAACATTCTATCTTAAAATATTTTATGTCCTGTATTTTAAGTGATGAAAGTTGATCAGATGCCATTTTTTCGAACACACTTTTGCATCCACGTTTATCATGTTAAAAAATGTTTGAATGCTTTTAGAAAATTATTAGTGAATTGTTAAAAATCAAATTCTAAATGGCAGATAGTGATATTTTATTGCGTAATCATTAAATTTTCATGAACAATACCATAATTTTTAAAACGCCCTTTCCCTTGATAATCACTATTAACACGAGCATTGAAGTCACCTTTAAGGACTAATTTATCCTTATGTTGGAACTTTTGATGACTTCCTGAAATAGATTTAAAATCATCTTTTCTTCATCTGAACTAATTAAGGTTGACATTGAAACAGAAAAATAAATGTCTTTGGATGTTGACTCAGATTTTTCCAGAATTAATGCCATTATGCGATAAATTTTATATATTTTAGGTAATGAAATGGCAATTAATAGCATTCTGAATTGATTTAAAAATTTTTTTGAATATTGCCTCTTTCTCAGTCTTGCCAGCCCATAAAAATATTATCCACCATTTTTTTCCCTAAGCTGAGAATTACCAGCCAGATGTGTTTCATATAATGACCACTATGTCGATGTTATATTTCTTCAAGATTCTGTTTAAAACAAGGGCTATTTTATGAAGAAATGCAGCATCATTGTCCTGAAGAGTGCGAACAATTTTTTTTTTTTTTTTTTTTTTATTTTGAATATTTATAAATTTTGATTTTATAGATGCTACATTCATAGAAAAAAAAATAGAGAGGAATAAATATATAAAAAAAAATTTATTATCAATGCAAATTTTTTCTTTATTCATTTAATGATAATGATATCAGACGATATGATGAATTTATGCTTTAAATAGATTAACAATTGTCTATATTATTTAATGAAACATGTATCAATGAAAAAATACTGCCTAAATACACACACACACACACAATTCTACTTTATTAAACCTTAGTGGCAATACCAAAATGTTCAATATCCAAAGATTAAATTTGTCTGTGTCTGTAGAAAACTATTTTAAATAAATTTTATTTGGGAGGGGTTTGTCCAAATATTGGTCCTCTATTGGCAATTGTAGTGGGCCACTATCACTCCACCAGTGCTAACATTGCTGAGAGGAACACACTGGCAGTCCAACATTATTTCTTATTACTATAAAGTTATTTTTCGTAGGTAGACATGATTGAGTTGCTATCCCTTTTTTTATTTTATTAAACAGTGAAATTAATAACAACTGACCAACATTGAGAAGTAAACCAAAAAAAAAATTATATTTTAATATATTCTCTAGATGGAAAAAAAAGTGAATACTTTTTTTCCATCAGAGAAATCACTTTTTGAGACAAAGTGTGGGTCTTAGCAACTGAAAGACATGTAAAAAAAAATCTTTAGAAAAACGTTTATATTAATGAGAAGTAAGGAGAAGTAAAAAAAATCCTTTCAAAAGTTATTGTTGTTTACATTTCAGGTATGAAACTAAAGCTAGCAAATAAAGATTCATGTGCTTTCCTTAGATAGGCAATTCTTACCTTGTCCTGTCAGGCTGGTTCCATGGCCAAACTGGTAAGGCACACATCCATTTGGCAACAAATTTTGGAAAGGATTTCTAAGAATATCTTTGCAGATTTTAGTTGTTCAACAAAATTAGATATTATCTCTGAGAACCTTCAGAAAAATTTTTGTATTTTTAAATACTGTAAGAAAAAAGTTAATCAAAGAAACTTTGAAGTTTGAAGATCATTTCTGTTGGTTAATTATTACTAGAAAATGACCCCAGAAATGATCTCATGTCAGTTCATATATTAAAAATAAATACATCACATCTAAGTTTTTTTGATTATATTTTTTCCGTATAGCTAATCTTGCATGTGTCAGCTTGATTTGTTCTATCTTTCTGCTTGAGTGATTTGGGCTCACACATTGATGAGTACCAATGCTGTTCTTATTATTTTTTATTCATACCCCTATACATCCATTCTGAAAAAAAAACTGAAAAAAAAAATCTGTTCTAGCAAATTTGTGTGAAATCTCTAAATAGATTTCTGATTCTCTGAAATGCAACATGGAGAGATATCAGGTTTAGATGAGATTTTATGGCAGTTGTATGCACCACAAAGTTCTTTTCAGTATGATTAAAGTAAAATTCACACTTACAGCTTTCTAAACATTCTGTTTAAAAATTTCCAACATACTATTACATTATATCATTTGATGATTTGATTGTTGATAAAGCAATACTAATATAATTTCCTTTCATTAAAAGTTTAGGACATAAATCCACATTCATTGAAGCTAGTCTACCTAAAAAAGAATATAAATAAAAATTTTATAATATTTATTCTTTTAATCTTATTAGATTAGCATCATTTTCAGATTCGTATTTATGGTATTAGTTTCCATTATCCAGTATTTCAATACCTTCTTTTCTTTATTAACTTTTGGCATAATAAGAGACAATTCATTATAGCAACTATAAATGTAGATCAAAGGACATACTTTTTAAAATTACATTCAAATAATATAGACTCCTTCTCTGTCCTTCTCTCACTTGCACCTACACATTCACACGCACACACATGCACAATTGACAGTCACATAGAAGAAAAGCTTCATTTTAGTATTTGCTCTCATATGTGCAAAAAGTATGTTATAAGAAAACTATGCATTTTTTAATATTTATTTGCAGCAAAGTAAACTTGAACTTACATGTTATAACCTGGATAAACTGGAAGTATTTTGAACTTTATGCCAGTTTAAAAATAATCTCCTTTGGAGTAGCATGAACTCTATCAAAATTTGCTGGGGATGACAAACAGATCAGTAGACTATCAATATCAGTTTGTGCTGAAAAAAATCACTGCTGTTTGAAATGTAATTGTGGGGGATCCACAATTACTAACAATAATAGCTGATATATCTCAGTTGTCTCAGCCCATACAATTTTATCTGAAAAATCAAAGTTGAGCAAACTTTATGCTAATTGGGTGCCAAAAGTGTAACACCCATATCAATAACAGACAAAAACAGAGCTTTCAATGGAAATTTTAAACAAAGATCAAAAACCTGAAGGTTTTCTGAAATGAATTGTAACTGGAGATGAAACTTGGTTTTACCATTATGATCCTGAATACAAAATTCAGTCAAATCAAAATTTCCAGAATTATATAAATGGCTGGAATCATCACTCACAGAAGTACCTTGATAGAGCTTATGCTTTAAAAATGTTTACTTTCAATTCTATTTTTCCACAAACTTTTTGAAAGCTTTTTGCACATGAGTTTTATCAAAGGATCAAGACTAGATTTGAAATAGTTACTACAATAAGAAAATTACGAAAAAAATGTATTTTGATGAAGATTAAATCATTTATTTTTGTTTACAATATTAGTTGAATATAAACGGTATAATCTGCTATTTAAGGAAATGTTTAATATTTTTTCCATAGAAATAAAATATTTTATTATTTGCTTTTGTTTTCAAATATTTTTTCAAAGGACTATTTAGAAATTTCATCATAAATAATTATAGGTTTTATTTTTATCAATATGGCAATTTTTAGAATTTTTGGCAAGCAGTCATTTTCATAATTTCTTGTGAGAAGGCAATAAGCTGCTTAAACATGATAAATGAAATTATTTCAAATTTTTATAAAATATTTACTTCTTAATTAGTTGTAATTTAATGATACTACATATCATCTGAAATCAAAACTTGAGACATTTGAGATTTTTTTTTACTAGTATTTGATGTTTAATTTCTAAGATTATCAAATTTCATGTACTACTTACATTTTTTATCTATGTGTCCTATTTGTAAGTTTTGATACATTTCTGTAGCTTTGTCCAAAAGATGCTTACTAACAAAATGATTTTTTTTGTTTGCAGAAGAACTTCAAGGTACCTCAAGTGTCTTGGAATTCCGTAATGTTCAAGCCGGTAAACTACTTCTTGGAAATGATAACACAGTCCAGGGATATGCCAGTTTCATTGGACTCATGCAGCAACTCGTTTTCAATCAAAATCACTTTTTTGAAATGGCAAAATCTGGTAAAGTGAAAAATATCGAGGTAACTGCTCGGTTTGATGGAGGCTCAAATATTGTCCGGGATCCAATAACATTCAAGCAAATGTCGTCTTATGCAGAGCTCCAAACATTAAATATACATTTGCTGTTTGTTATCTCTTTTAAATTTAAAACAACAGAACCTGATGGTCTACTACTTTATAGTGGTGGAAAAGGGCAAGATTTCTTGTCAATGGAGCTAATTGATGGGTACCTTTATTACACTTATAATATGGGCAATGGAGCACAAGTTATCAAGGGAAACACTCCTGGACCCCTGAATGATAATCGGTGGCACTTGGTATCCTTGTCTCGTTTAGAGAAAACTTCTCAGTTTTTCCGCATTGATATCAATCCTACTGAGCACATTCATGTCCTTGATGGAAAAGCCATCCACTTTGACTTAGAAGGTCCTTTATACCTTGGTGGAGTAAAAAAAACCATGTATCATAATTTACCAAAATCTGTCCGTTCCAGGCATGGATTTCAAGGATGCATGGCATCGATAGATCTGAACAACATATACCCAAACGTTTTGAAGGACGCTCTCCTTGTTCATGGGCCAGTCATACCAGGATGTAAAGGTAAGATGAAGTTTTATTTAATGAAAATATGCTCAGGTCTGAAATCAAAAATCTGCCTACTACATTTCCATTAAGTAAATTTTTATAAAGATATTTTTGTGTTTGCTTGATTTTGTTATTCCCAGTGAAATTTGCCTTTTTTATAAATAAAATCTTTGATTTCTGTATATATTGGTTATTTTGATTATTCACTTAGCTTTCACTGGGTATCTTTCTATATAATTAAGAAGACAGCTTTTTGTCTTGTTACTTAGATATTTTCCTTAAAAAGATTTAGAATTAAATGACTTAGTATTGAATGTTACTATTGAAAGTAGAATGTGGTCATTGAAAAAATATGAAATTTATTCTTTCAAAAATGTAATTTTTCCTCTGAACAGCTGTAAACAGTTTACATGTAGTAAATATAAAGATTGCCATTTAATTTGCTTGAATTAGCTCCTCTTCACAATATCTGTTCAACTTTTTTTTGCTCTTGATTAGCTACTTTATTTAGAAAGATTAAGATGTAATTATAAAAAAAATCATCTTTTCTGAGGCTAAGTATAATTATTCCTTCATTACCATTACTGACAAAATATCTAAGCTCTAGTGAGTGTAGACAATAATATTTTTAACTTATAAATTTCATTACCATTTTAGTGAACATATTATTTATTTTTTCACACATCAGGAATGAATATATCTATTTGGACATATAAAGAATTTAATGCAAGTATGGCTAAGTAATATGGAGGAAGTAATTCTGAAATACTACAGTAATTGATTTTCTTAAAATTATGATACTAGATCAGGGATGTTAAAAATGCATTCATCAAATGACATTTACTGCTATTAAAATCATTTTGTTTTTCCATGATCACATATTCTGAATGATAGAGTTTAAGATACTAAATTAATCACCAGGAAAATGGTGAGCAACTGTATTAACTTTATAACTGTATCTTGAAGTCAAAATGATTAAAGAATTAAAATCACTGCATCTCTTATATATCATTGATATGATTATTTACTAAAAATGATCAAATGATGTACTGCTGCTTTGTCATTATATGTTTCTTTTCATTAATTTATTCAACACCTATTATTTAAAATAAACTCCACCTTCACAAAATTTTTATTTAAGATTTTATTTTGATTTGCAACTAAACATAAGTTTCCAGTATCATTTTTAACTTTTGGTGCATATTAAATCACCAGATAACATTTTGCAAAAATTTATTTCTAATCTTGTTCAATACTAAAGATGTTTTTACTGATCTGTCTTGCAACCCAATGTGTGGATGCATGTCAGAAATTAATGCATGTGCTAAATTGTTTTATTTGCTTCAAATCATTGTTAATGTTCATTTCTAATTGTATACATTTATATTATTATTATTATTATTATTATTATTATTGCTGTTGCTGCTGCTGCTGCTGTTGTTGTTGTTGTTAAGAATATATTTGTCACTTCTTGTATTTGAATTTAGGTAGAAGTAATAGAGGTATTTTCTTTGGATCCTTAACATCCATTAAATCAGATTTGCTAAAAAGAAATCTCATATGTGCTCTAATAGGTACTGTATTGCTGTTTAAAAATATTTTTACATTGAATTCATGCTTTTTATAAATGAATCATACAAATCCTTACATATGCTTCATTTTAGTGTAGTAAAAATTTAGTTGAATATCTTCATACAAGTTCAGTTTATTTCTCAGTTTAAAAAATAAAGACCTTAAATGTGGGGTTGATAATGGAATATTCTTATTATCTATATTATGAAACAAAAGAGTCAAAATTCCAATGTTATGACAAGATATTGATAAAAGAAAATATTTTTAAGCTTGAACAAAGGATCTACATCAGGGGTGTTCAACATATTTTTTTGGAGGGCCACTTTCAAATTTTATGTTATAAAGAGGGCCGGTCATCTCCAAAAACATAACTTTTTTAGACAGAATATATTTTTAACATACAAAACTGATTGTAACAACAACTTGTATAGATGCATTTTCACATTTTTATTAAATAAATAAGCATGGGAATACATAATTTTAAAAAAAAACTGTTCCCAACAGTATATGCTTCCAAAAAGTGAGATCATTTTAATGGCATCTTGCATCAAATTTATATATTTTCCCACAACATACTTTGAATAAAATGTCACCAAATTATTCTTACTGTATGCTCTCTTCAAGTTCATATCTGACAGAAAATCAGTTAGCTCCTGTTTTCAGCTGCCGTTTCAAATGGTTGAGCAAACAGTTTTAAGTTTTTTCATATTTTCTGAAATCCATGAACCTGTTACCGAATTCTTCTCTCAGTTTTTGAATACTTGCAACATATTTTGTACAAGTGAGATCACAGCTTTTCTTTCTTCCAGACAGGGAAAAATGGCAGGCCACACTGACATTGTGGCCCGCCAACTGCCTATTGCACACCCCTGATCTACATATTATTGATTATTATACTTCACCTCAAATTCAACTCCCTGCTTTGAATTTAACTATCTATTCATTGTTAGATCTTAATAGTTCCTAAAATATTTTAAATTAATAAAGAAATTATTATACTTTAGACATTCATGAATCAGCTTAATGTTATTAAATAGATATTATTGTGTGTATGATAGATTTTAAAATATTGATGTTAATATTTCTTCATTACCTATCCCAGTTACTTGAAAAACATTTTCATTCTTATCACACTTTTTTACTTATATTACAGCACAGATAAGTAACATATTCTGCTTCAAAAATCTTATTTTATACTAATATAACAGTTGCAGAGATGTTATAGATTGTTTAAATTCCAAAAACAACCCAGCTTTAAAGTGAAATGTAACCTTTTTTATTTTCTTGAAAAACTGTCATGAATTTACTCTTGTGGCTAATACAGAAATCTCACTTTCAGCAGTGAAATTACAGATGAAATATACATTTGCATTGTACAATTTGATCAGCTCTTGTGCCAGCACAAGTGAAACAAAGAATATGTGATTCTCATATTGGATAGTTAAATAATTAATAATCTCCATCATTATCTCTTCAGTTTATAAAGATAAGGCCTCCTATGGTCCTCTTTGAATTTACAAGCCATTGATATTTACTGATGTTCACTCCCTACAGTTTAGTAAAGAAATCCATGAACTTGCATAAAATATCAAATAATGGCAGGATACTACTTTCAAGAAGAGGTTTAACTCTTCAATAAACATAATTTGTAACTATTTATTAACTTTTAAACACTGTTCCAAATTTGAAAAGCAAAATAAAAATTATTGCTTCTGGTCATTAGATTTTCATAGGTTTGGTAATCCATTTCAGATTACTTCAGTTTTTCATTTAATATCTTTCTACATCTCTGAATTCATTTGAATTCCCAGCTAATGATGCATTTTCAAACATGAATATTAATTAAGTGACATAATCAAAACAGAGATTCAGTATGTTTGTATCTTTGTTCATAGCAAAGAATTCTTGTGAACACTTTACAGTCTTGCCCACTTGACACAAACTCCTAACCATAACACAATTTCCAGAACCCTAAACAGATGCATGCAGTAGCACTACACTATAGTTTCCTGCCTTAAAATGCCTAACTTCAGATCTAGGAAATATTAGATGTTGATCTTTTTCTTATTTTTTATTTTTTTGTTATACTCATGTATAACTGCTGTGAATTTAATGAGTATATTTTCCTATTCTTAACCTTGGAGCATTAGTTAAAGGTGAGTGTTTGTGTTGTAGGTCCTAGTCGGGAGTGCCACCCCGAGGCTTGTATGAACCATGGAGAGTGTGTACAACAGTGGAACTCTTACACCTGTAACTGTGACTTGACTTCATATTCGGGGCACAGCTGTAGCGAAGGTGATTACTGATACTGATACAATAGCAATCATGCTGCTACTATTACTATTACCATGATTACTACCATTATTATTACTACTACTTCTACTACTATATTACTATTACTACAACTATTACTACTACTAAAGTTACTACTGTGACTGCCACTGAAGCACGAATCTTGGCACCTGATAGACTTCACTATTTGCTTTTTCCAAGCCAAATTCAGCTCAATTCTGCTTTTGATTATGCATATTCAAAATGGCTCATAATTTTGTTGTAACAGAAAAATAATTTTTTATTCCCTGGACTGCTTGCCAAATTGTTACTAATGTATGAAACTAATTCTTAAAGCATTTTATTATGTTTAGTAATATTTAATCAGAATATCAAATAAAGTTTTTTTTTTTTTTTTTTTTTTAATATAGTCTGTATAAGATATACTATGTATATTGAAATAAATTCTCTATGTTTAAATAATCTAAGCCAAAATAAAATTGCTATTTCTGGAATTAAAATGTTCTGGTTTAATTATGTTATGGTAAATACAATTTGTATAAAAAGAATTAAAGTTTGATATTCTAAGAGATGTCTGCTAGGTAATGCAGCAATTCTCCCTAAAATTACTTGATGACAGTCTATGACCACTAACACAAGCATTTTGTACATAGTGGCAAATTGTCTTCAGTACTAATGAATTGAATTTAAATATAATGTGCTTAACTTTGGAGAAAGGTTTTTGAAGCTTCTTATCCAATGTAAGCTGATTCAAATAATAATAATAATCCCTGTTTGTGCTCAATATAAAATAAGAAAATTAATAGATAATCTCTAAAAGTTAAAGTATTAAAAAAGGCCACAAAGGTAAAGTAGGATATACAAATTGTAATAAAGTGGTGACACACTGAGTTCAATTAAGGAAGAAATGATTTTGTATGAAGCTTAAAAAATATATACAAGAAATATAGGCAAGATTACTTGAGTTTTTAAATTAGTTTTGGATTAACTAAAATACAATATACCTTAAAGTTCTCTGAAAACTTATGTTTGACATTATACAACAGTGATTTAACAGACCTCATCAAATGTTCATTCATATAAAAATTAATTATATAATTTACTTGTTTATATCAGAAATATTTCTCTAAAAATAGTATTACAGCATCCTATGTAATCATACAATTGATGACAATTTGTTTTTTGTTTTTTTTCATTGCAAAGACTTTCGGTTTCACATACACTGAGAAATACAAGAAGGCTTTTTTAATATTCTTTTTGGAAGGCCATTTTGAATATGTTTAGTCACAACAATTCCATTGGTTAATAGGATATCTGAGAAATGATGCACCTATCACAGGTCCACTGCTCAATCACTGATCAATTTTCTCATTTTTATTCTCCCAGACTCATCATCCATAATATTGAGACACTGACACACATTTCATTCATCCAGATCACATGACATTTGATTTGAATCCTCTTAAGATCTTTTAACACTGACAAACATGCAATAAAATTATAGTAGCATTTTAGCAACAAAAGTAAACTTTTTCCTTAGAAAATGTACATAAAGTTCAGCATGTCACAAGAGACATGGAAATACCAATCCAAATTTCCAAGAAATACATTCTTGCGGCTCATTTGAATCAATTTTTCATTATATTATTCTATCAATTGTTATTGAAGCTGGTACTAATCTCTCAGTACATAAATTTATAGATGTCATTTTTGGAAAGTGTTTGCATTACACTGTGTTAAGAAATTCATATCCAGTTTCCATAATAAAGTAATGATGGAATTGACTCTAACTGATAAAGCAGTTAACTTATTATATTGTCTCTTCTGTTTATGATGATTCCTAAACATTTGATCTCCAAATCAATACATTTGTGTTTCGAATAGATAAGCTGGAAGAATTATTCCTTTTTGCAGAAAATCCACATAGGACATTTTTATTCCAACAACTTCTTTTATTAAATATCAGGAAATTTCCTCTTACCCCTTAATTTATGCAGCAAACATTCTAGGACATAGATTTCATTACTGAAAATTATGAAAATATTTAAAAATTCCCAATCTATTTGACACACAAATGTATTTAATTGGATGCAAGTTTTAAAGTATTGGATTAAAATCTAACTTTGAGCTGAAACTGATATTCAGTTTTATCAAGAAAATTGCTTTACTGTCAACAATGTTCCATCAGAAAAAATGTCAAATAACCAGTGTCTGTCATGCTTTCAACTATTTGATTTATACCTCCATCTATAATGATTTCAATTCAGGAAAGAACTATAAGTTCATATTTGTAGTTCTTATGCTAAAGTGAAAATCAACGGCTTTAATTCATTTGTTCCCTACTTGGATTGTTAATTAAGAGACTTGATCAGTTTTATGAGCAATGGGCTGTTGATGAACAGCTGTAACAATCAAACACTAGCTTGAGAATGGTTGCTTGTTTAGAATTAGAAGGTAAATACACATACAAACATATATACACTTATGTATCTGAAGAGCAGCTACTATTGAATTTTGAATGTTGGTTCATTCTTGTACTAAAAAGATGCACACCTATAGAGGATGGGCTAAGCTTCTGTTTCAAAGATCTCTCTTCATTCAGCAGGTCTGCATGAAATCACTGCTATTTCTGCATTCTGGTGGAATCCTTCTTGTCTGCTTGCTACAGCTGATGTGTTTGTTTGTAGATATTTCTTCTGTTAATAACCAAACACATTTATAATAAACACTAAACACACTTGAGGCAGGTGATTTTATCAATTACTACCTTTTCACCTTAGGAAAATTCATTTGAACTCTTTCACATTTGCCTTTTCATGATGCCTTTCTCCAAAATCATTTTAGACTAATCATCAGTTCTCAAATTTAAAATTTATCTTGTTAAAACAATTGTAAGCTTGAATTGAAGTCAATGCAATATTTTCTTGTATCTATCAAATATTGGCTACATTGTGGCTTCCATTTGTAATGTACAGAGGAGCTAAAAGATTGATTTATCATCTTGTGTCTTTATGGTTTAATAATGGATTTTCATTTCCTGTAGAATTTCAGTTTCCTTACCATTCTTTATCAATCCTTGTGGACACTAGGTGATAAGTCAGAACAAAATCTTCATCCTTAATGAAATAACATTCTGATTATCTTGACATCTTGGTCAAAATTTAATTTTAAATTAGAGGCTTTTATTTGATACAGTTTGCTTTTACAAAAACAACTCTACTTCACTTCAATGTACTTGTAATTGATTCATCTACAAAAATTTACTATGTGAAAGAAATTCCTCTATTCAAGAAGATTTTTTGAAAATGTTTTGAGGTGAGCATATAGAGCCTCTTTTCTGTTTTCTAGAACTGTTCCCTGTTTAACTTTCAACTAAATTTCACACTAAATTGAGCAAAAACAGTTTTTGGAAAACAATGTTTTTATTGAACTTTTGAATGAAGCGATCTGTTAACAATGTTGGAAATAGAAACCATCCTTTATAGTTTGGCTCTTTTGTGAAAGACAAGATATTTTATAAGGCTAGTTTTCTCTCTCTTTTCTAACAATTCTTCATGTCTACAAATGATAACTTCAATAACAGCATGACCATTGCTACATTTGCATGCACGGTCACAATCCATAAAAGCATAAGAGCCACATCAGCCAATGTTCACCTCAACACTGAGTAAAAGTGCCAAGTGCCACACAGCAGGCATGCATGCATGGTAGAAAACTAAACAAGGAGACAAAATAACACAGAATGTTGATCCAAATGTATAACCAAATGAGTGAGCCACTGCATAAAAACATCCTAAAATAATTTGAAAGGTTGTATGGGGATCAAAAATAGTTTAAACTTTACATTTTTAATTGATCTTCAAAATAGATCAAGAGATTGCAGAATTATGAAGCTGTGATTCATTCTGTTTTAACTATATAGATTCTAATTTCATAACCTAAACTTTCAAGAAGAAAATATCTACTTGGAAACTATGTTAATTACAGTCAAGTCTGCAAAAAATAAACTGAATTTCCAGCACCAGTTGACCATTGGTCATTCTTTATTTGACCATTGTAAATAGAATCACACACACTTTACTCAATTTTTTTACACCTAAAAAACCTGCACAACAGATTGATGCTCACATTATAAAAGCAAAATCTTCAAACCTTTCACTCCTCACACACTTTGATATCTAAATCTATAGCTTTTTTTCTTTCATTCTCTTTTATCAAAGAAATCACTACTGCAATTAGCAGTGAATATTGAAATTACACAGCAAAATGATTGAAAGCAATCAATCTTACCTGATGCATCATTCATATTGTGCTTAGCATTAAAATGATATAAAACTATTAGTATTCTCAAACAGCCAATTGGATCTATAAACAACTATTTAATGTATCTGTTCTGTTCCAGATATGCTGAAATATTCATAAACTGTTCAAGGGTATACAAAAGGTTTACTTATTTTTATCAAGTAAAAACAAACTTTATAAATATCTGAAATGAATAATCACTTGATTCCAGTTGTGCATGCACAATTTATAATAGCATTTGGTCAACTGAATGTATAGCAAACTTATAATATATTGTTTGCTACTTTTCCAAAGAAAATATGACAGAATATAAACAAGTTATTTTTATAACTGTAGCATTTGCTTTAATTTCAATCAAGCTTGACAGCATCAGTTCATTTCATCAACACCCTTTTTCACCTGTCTTTTCAATGTTTCTAGATCCTAAATGACTTTTGCAACATCTGCTTCTTATATGGATGCTAACACTAAATGGTGAATCGCCAACAGAAAAATACCTTACTCATCACTCACTCTTTTCTTTTTCTTTCCTGATTCCTTCTCTATTTTGGTTGTTTGGTTTGTTTAATTTCTGAAGCGGGGTGGGTGGGGGTAGAGTGTTATCAAATCAGCTGCATGCCTCTTTCTCCACTTCTTTTTGTCCTTTCCTACTCTCCAACCCAATACATTTCCAGTTGCTTCTGCTATTCGTAGTAGATCAACAATCTGTTATTGATTATGTCTCCTTCCATTCTGATGTTTCTCTCTCTCTCTCTCTCTCTCTCTCTCTCTCTGTCTCTCTCTCTTTTGTTTCTCTGTCACATGGTGCCAGTGTAATTGCATCAGGATTAACACTTTCACTGTCCTTTTATATACCACAAAAATATCACAGTACTGTTGTTTTTTTATGTCATTTCTTATGAAAGAAAATTGCCCACTTGACAAAATCATATTTGACATTACCTGTGACTCTTAATTACAAGCCTTTGGATTGAATCTGAAAATCCATTTCACATCGAATATTATACATTGATGATTTTACTGATGTTCAGAATTGAACATTTTGTTAAACTAATAAAAATACAAAATTAGCAATGCAAATATTTGATTCACTTTTATTTTAATTTTTTTTTTTTGCTATTTAATATGAGCATGAATTAAATTGAGAGGCACAATTGAATGTAATAAAGCAAGCCTCAATGGCTGAAACATGTGATAACAATGATAAAGATGAGGACAATAGGCCATATACAAATAATGTAAATAATAATTCCTCATCCCAGAAATTCAGACAGGAAGAGATGTTCTTACCTTCAACAAGAATTTTGTTACCAGTTTTTTTAATCTTAAGGTCAAGGTTGTTATCTTCAAAGAAGTACATATTGAATCCTTTCACCAGATTTTGCAAACTATTTATTTTGTATACCCATTGCATTTTGAACTGAAAACATTCATTTTGCTGTTTTGTGGTTAGTGAGTTCCTCACATTCACTCTAGTCCTGTAGACTGATTCCCTGATGATTATGGGGCCACAGCATGGTAGGTATTGCTGCTGTGACTTCTATAGCTAGTAGGTTTTTATGAGACAGAGTTGCTGTCAATTGATTTTGAATTCAGAGTTGTCCTTCTCTTAAACTGATTACCAACCATGGCTAAAGAGTCAAATCTGCCCTACTATTTAATCCATGGCTGGGTTCATGCATTGTCTATTTTTCTTTGGTGATAATTGCTTTTCTAATAGAATTATAAACTCTTTCTTTTTGTCCCAGATTGCTGATACATCTTTTGCAATGTAATGTTTTTTTTAGATAAATATATAATATTTTCAGAAGAAAAAAAGATAACTTTATAGAAAAATCTAGATAATATAATCAGAAACCAACATTGGGTGATCAAAGTATGTCTACACAAAGTCTGTTATTCTTGTTAATTTGATTTCCTATAACAATGTGTATCTTTGAAATCATTATTTAAATGTGTTGCATCAAAAATTGGTTATTTAACATTCAATCATACAGATTCTTGTTCATTTTCTGCAAATCTTTGAACATAATATGTAGTTCTCTGAAAATGAAATAATGAGTCACAAATTGTGTGTAAATATAATGTGGACAATTTTCCTTCTTCTGTTATGAGGGTAAGTAAATTTATGTCATTTTTCAAAACTAAATATTGTGATCAAGAAACTTTCCAAATGTTTTCAAACCTCTCTCTATAAAATTGCATGCATTTTTAAAGGAAAAGCACTAATAATCATTAGTTAATCTTTAGTTTCATTTCAAGGTATTGCTGATGACTAATAATCATGTGGACATAATTTATAAATTTGTTTATTAATTTATACAAGTACTGTAAAAAAACAATTTTAAATGCTATACAAAAACAAATTCACTATTATTCAGTTATGCTAAATACTGGTAAATAAATTTATTTTTTATATCTCTACGAAAAATTAATGAAACTGTCATAATTAAAATATTAGAATTTGATCACAATTCCCCACTATTCTAAATAATTAGTTATACCCTTTTTATGTATGAGTCATTGAATGTTTGTCAATTTTCACAAATTTGTTATTGAAATTGCTTTTTTCATTTTGCTTTTGAATGGGTCTTACATTGTTCTAAAATTATTAGTCAAGCCATTTTATATTTGTTAATTTTAACTACGACAATTAGTAAATGAATTGATTATTTAAATACTGTTCCTTGTGAAAAACTTAGTCATAATATATAGAATACATTTGTTGAATTTCTTATATGCACACAACATTCTATTTTCTACATGTGGATATTCATTAACCTCAAAATATGGCCATTCAACTATTTCAGTTACTAAAATGATGTTAGTAGATATTTGCTAAGCTTAGCTTAAAATAAAAATACTAGAGAAGAAAATTGTATAGTGCTAATCTTCTAAGTGCAATGGGCTTGCCTTGAAAATCAGCATTCAAAACCCTATATTTTACTGGAGTTGAATAAATTGAAAGATTTTAAAATTTTAAGAAAAGAATATAAATATTCAGATATCAGTTAAAACTCTCGTTACAAACCTTTTCATTTTTAAACTTAAACATTTTTTTTTTAATGAAGAAAATGCAATTTGTTTTCTTGTGATTTATTAAAAAATATCTACATATTTTCAAGTATAAATTAAAGCATTGTGCTTACTATGATTTAGGTAGAGAAGATATCAGTTTTTTGTCGATTTTTTTAATCAATTCACTCCAGCAAGGTGATAATTCCACTAAGGGGCTACTGGGAGTGAAAGATAATGAGAAGACTTAAAAAGAACCAGAAACCCAATCCTAAACAGGAAACAAAGGATAAGCCTCTACTCCTGTACAAAAGACAGGGGAGGAATGTGAACTAGGTAATAGTCAAACCAATCTACACTTATTTAAATTGGAAATGCTGAAACACATATCCATGCATGCCATAGCACTGTAAGAACCCTGGTATTGTGCAATTGATGATTAGAGTAGCCTCACTAAGCATTACCAGATTTGGTCAGGATGCATATAAAAAAATAAAGATAAAAATAAAAATAAAATAGGATAAAATTAAGAGTAATGATATAGCGGTGGGGCTCCAGATATAGGATTAACTTCAAATATATGTATATGTATTTTGGTATGGAGCTTAGGAATCTGTCAGTGCATTATTAAACTATTATTTTTTAACTTCTATTGACTAAAAATTAAGTGGAAAATTAATTTACTCTTGTTGCAATGGAGAATTTTTGGCACTTATTTTAAGGTAGATATGCAAAATTCTTTAATGGATTTGTCAGTCACGAAAATGACCAGTAAGATTGCAAATACAATAAATGCATCTATCTATGGACAAATATTTTTAAATGAATCAAAAATTTAAAAGTACAACTTAAGTAAAATTGCAAGAAGTAGAATTGAACAGGAAGTGATACTACTACTACTACTACTACTACTACTAATAATAATAATAATAATAATAATAAACAATACACACAGACAGAACAATCAAAGCTAACCGCCTAGACATTGTTATTAGAGATCTTACACAAAAAAGTAGCTCCTTATTGATATGGTAGTACCTGCAGACTGCAATGTATCTTTCAAGATCTTCAAAAAGCTATCAAAATACAAGGACCTTGAAATCGAAATATCAAAAATGTGGCACATGGGAATATCAACAATCCCTGTTGTAGTTGGAGCCCTCGGATTGGTTGGAAAAGATTCCAGTAGACTAATTGAAGGGATTCCTGGAAGCCAATGCCTTAAAGAAATTCAAAAATTGTTCTCAGCCCACACCTTACGAAGGGCTTTTTCTATGTAAAATAGTTTGTTTTTTTTGGTGTGTGTGTGGGGGGGGGATGTCATGATGCTATTTCTAACCTTAGGTCCCTGGGCAGGACCCGGAAAGAAATGAGTACACATCAGAAATCAAAGGAAATAAAATAATAATAATAATAATAATACGGGGACACTGCCATATCCAACCGTCTGAATATCCAACGTGGAATCTTTCAAGGAGACTCTCTGTCACCCCTTCTGTTTTGTTTATCCTTAATCCCTCTTACACATGAACTGAACAACAGTAGCTATGGTTACAAAATAAATAAGAAAATATTCAATCACCTACTCTACACGGATGATCTCAAACTCTTTGCCAAAGACGACAATGAGTTGAAAGGCCTCCTCAATATTGTAAAATACTTCAGTGATGACATAGGTATGAACATCGGATTAGATAAATGTGCAAAAGTAACATTCAAGGAAGGTAGAATTACAGAAACACCCTTAATAGATTTAGATTTTGTCACAAAGATTAGGGAACTGGAGCATGATGAAGCTTATAAGTACCTAGGAATTAGCGAAGGAGATGGCATACAACACCCCCAAATGAAGGATAAAATAAGAAAAGAGTACTACAGGCATGTACGTCTGGTACTAAATACTGAGCTAAACTCAAAAAACAGAATATCAGCCATAAACACATTGGCTGTCCCTGTGGTGCAATACAACTTTAATGTCCATAACTGGACCATAGCTGAAAAGAACACCACCCTGACCTGGTTACAGAGATAGGACCTGTTACAATTCTATGGGACTACACAATACACACTGACAGAACAATCAAAGCCAACCGCCCAGATATTGTTATTAAAGACCACAAACAAAAAAGTGCCTCCTTATTGATATGGCAGTCCCTGCTGACTGCAATGTATCTTTGAAGATATTCAAAAAGCTGTTAAAACACAAGGACCTTGAAATAGAAATCTCGAAAATGTGGCATATGGGAACATCAACAATCCCTGTTGTAGTTGGAGCCCTGGTTGGAAAAGATTGCAGTAGACTAATTGAAGGGATTCCTGGAAGTCCATGCCTCAAGGAGATACAAAAATTGTTCTGACAAGTACAGCCCACACTTTACGAAGGGCTTTATCTATGTAATTTTTTTTTTTTTTTTTTTTTCAGTGGAAAGTGTCATGATGCCATTTCTAACCTTAGGTCCCTGGACGGGACCCGGAAAGAAATGTGTAAACGCCAGAAATCAAAGAAAATAAAATAATAATAATAATAATAATAATAATAATAATATTAAAATAAAAATAAATTCCATCAATGTTTAAATAATTTTTTTAACTGCAGTTTTAAGGCATAGAGAACAAACAGATTAGAAAATTATTTAGGTTCTATCAGTTTTTTTTTATATGGACCTCAAAAAATTTTTACAGGAAATTGAAATGAAGTTATATGATCAAAAAGCCACCATCTATTGAAGAAGTGCAAAAATTTTGGGAGAATATTTGGAGCAACCCAAAATTATAAATTCAGAAAAATCAAATGAGAACAAAAAAAAATTTTTTGATAAACTTGTGCAAAATGGAAAAATATAACCAAGAATAATGTTATTTTCTTTAAATGAATTTCAAAAAAAAAACAAGGATGAAATTTGGCTCTATCATTTGTCAATTCATTCATAAAACTTCAAATGAATTAGAAAAATTTTAATAATGCTAATTAATAACCACAATTGGCCATTTTAAAAAGGTTGATATTTGTGAAGATAAACTAAAATAAATAAAATGGTTCTTAAAATTGCAGGAAAAAAAATTAAAATCTTTAAACAACTTGAATAAAACTTATGTTGTAAAGGCAATTTTATTAATAACATATATTGGATTCTTAAAAAAAACAAAAATGTATAAAATGCCTCGATGATAGTAAATAAAATTTAATTATTGCATGAAATTGGTCTCAAAGAAACTACAGATTTCATTGGATGATGATCTGTGTCAAAGAGCATGAATGAAATAAACATTATTCAGTAATAAAGGAAACCAACAAATTTTCAACTGGAATTTCAAATGTCTTAATGAGTCCCTGAATTAATACACCAACTGTTGTGGAAAAAAACCCCAAAAAAATATTTGCGCAAATGTTGTTCAAATGCAGAAATGATGGCAAGATAATCAAGATGGTCAATACTCTGCCTGTACCAAAAAATATGTAGACAAAATTTGGGGGAATTCAGTGGTTTTGTTAGTCCAGTAACTGAAATAATGTCTGAAGTTTTATTCGCGTCAGATGACCAATTTATAAAATTTGGAAAAAATTACGGAATTGTTTACCAAATGCAGATTCTGTGATAAATATCCAGAAAAAATTGACCATTTTATATATCAGGTTTAGCATCAAAAAAATATAAACATTATCTTATTTTTGAGTAAATAATATTATAGGACTTTTGAAAAAATCACACAACTCAAAGCTATTTATTGTGATCAAAGACCAAAAATAGAATATGCTTTTTTTATTGACATTGCAGTCCCTGCAGACTGTTAGGTATGTTTGAAGATTATCAAAAACTATCAAAATATAAGTAACCTTGAAATATATAATGATGTTTTAATGTGGCAATGAAACATCAATCATCCAGTAAAATTTGTTCGGAAACTATGATTCGATTTTTTGTAAAAAAGTCTTACATAATTAATTTTAAGGATTTTTCCGTAGACCATGCTTTGAAGAAATACTCTAAAAATGGTATTGACTAATATTAATAGCTTTATCTATGTAAAATGTGTGTTTTTTTTCGTTTTTAAAAAATTATCAAAAAAAATGACATACGTAAATTCTTTACAACACATTAAACATATATAAACAGAAATTATTTTTAAATAATAATAATAATAAAAAAGGTCTTTTAAAACTCTGTAAAAAACAAATTTTTTATTTATCTTGATTTTTGCCAATTATTCCAAACACGAAACCTTGATTTTCAGACATCAAAATTTTTTTCAATGCGTCACTCTAACAATGAGTAGATTTATAAAGACCCAACATGAAGTGAATAAAAATATTTTAATTTTAGAAAAATTAAGAAATTGGTTGCACATTATCAAACCATATTTGTTAAATGTGTTTTTTTCTATTAGGATTACTCAACTTATTTTTACACATTGACATGTTATAAAAATGAGATTGCTTATGGCAATTTTGACTAAAAAATGAAAACCCTCCTGATCTAAAGAACCAAAAATGATGGCAGAATAAAATTGTTCTTTCATTAAAAACCGGATTTGAAAACATGAAAGAAACAATGAGGATGATATTTTCATTAACTTGAAAGGAAAAGATTCTCTAATAACTCAGTATTATTTTTGTTATCTTTATCTTTCAATTAATTATAATCATCATTTAAATCACCATTTTAAAGTTGTAAAAATAGGAAAACTAATCAATTAGAATTTTTTTTTTTAATAAAAAATTGTCATTTTTATCTATTAGCCATTTTAATGGGAACATTTTTACTAAAATGACATTATTAAATATATATATATATATATATATATATATAAATATTATAATTCTCGTTATATCATATAATTATTATATATAATATTGATAGAAGTGTAAATATTTATAAAGATAAATGATTTCTACTTATCAGAAACTATAAAATTAATTTGTTGAAATATCTTTTTATCTTTGTAACATCAAATTTTGTTTAGCAAGTTATACATGTCCATCGTTGACATTGAAATATTATTTTTAATATTTGAACTATCCTAAAACATAAAATAGAAAATGTTTGTAGATATTTAATAATTGCTTATGGTCTTTCAGTTTAATAATATTACATGTCTCTTATTTTTAGCTGCTTAAGACCAGAGCAAAAACCACACTTTCAGAAAACCTATTTCATCATCAGTCATTATGGTAAAGAGTGATCCCAATGAACTGGTTTTTTGATGTAATTTATTTAAAATGTCCATGATCCTTCAATAAAATGTTTCCTAATTTACTCCGCTTTTTTTACAAAATCCATATCATTCAAAGTTTAGCATAAAATTGCATTGAATCTATTTTCCACAGAAGAATTACAGCTTTGTTAATAATTATCCAGTGCATGTTCTTTCAGGATTGTATCCTTTTTCACTTGAACATACCTATATTCATTTGTAAGCATCCTTTGGATCTGCAAATTATGATGGTCATTATATCTAGGAGATTTTCATTTGCATTTTATTGATTACTTTTTAATTGTGAAAATTGAACAACTTTGTTTATATTTCAGGATTTATTATTTTACATGAGATGACTTAACAGAATTTTTTAAAAATTTGATAAATGTAAACATGTCAGTTTTAGATTTTATTTAGTTTCAGTTTGATTTTGTAGTACCATCTCCTCTTAAAATATATTTTATTCTCTTTGCTATTTCAAATGGCAAAATCTAGTATCTTTGTATGTATTTGAGTTTGGTCAAATCATATGAAGCTGACATAATTTGCTGCCATCATGAAATTCTCTTTTCTTCTAGATATCCTTGAACTTATTGAGTAACTTTCAAGCAATTGATTGTGATTCAAGGAGAATGGATTATGTGAAACTAAGGATTTAAAGAAGCTTTTAAAAAATTCAACTGAAAAAAGGAATACAGTGAATTTTTTAACTTTAATTTCATTTTATTCAATATAACTCATTATATAACTTATTCAATGAAAAATGTCTTGCTCAAATAAGTGAAACAGTTAAATGTACTTTATGGTTTACCCAATAATGTTATAATGTTGTTTTAATTGAATTCTCTTTTTCAAATAATTTGTAATCATTTAGATTTGAATTTTCAATAATTCTGATCACTTTGGCATGAAATATTTTTTTTCCAGTTTCATCCCATTTCCTCCAACTGGACATGATCATGCAACAATCTACTCAACCATGATAAGAACATTTCTTTTTGTAAGCTTTGCCAACATTCATAATTTTGCTTAAAAACTACTATTTCTTCTATAATTAGAAAGCATATAGACCTATCATATGGACCAGGGTCTCCTTAATATCAAATGAATTATTTATCCAGTCAAGAAACGGAAAGACAAAAATAGAAATGAAATTTTGCTTTTCAAAATAAAAACCAAACAGAAAGATGCTGTTATTGTTCGTGTTGAAAGTAAAGAGTCTGATGATTATTTTTATGCATGAATTGAATATGGTATTTTATTTTCAGTCAAAATTTTTTGCCAAAAATAAGAGAAATCATTTAGGTTTTGATCATCATCATAACCCTCCAAAAGAACTTTTAAAAAAAAAATGTGTTCCATTATATATATATATATATATATATATATATTTATATATATATATATATATAATAGATTAATGTGAGTTTGTTAAGTTTGAATCGAATGAGATCTCCCTATGGTACAGACAAACTGATTAATTTTTATAATTTTAGATTTATTTATGGTTAGAACGCTATCAGTGTTTTATGGTAATACATGGAAAATCGTCATAAGAATATTATAGATATATATAACCCAGGGTATATATATACTCATATATATTTCCAACTAAATATGTTTGCTCAATCACTGATATTGAGCGCTTTATAATATATAAAAAATTATATATATATATATATATAAATAATATATATAAAATTTTCATATATATATATATATATATATATATACACATTTTAAATATTTCCGTTTTGGCTTGACTCTACATTTGAATGAAAACTCTAAAATTTTTTGGCATTTAAAACAACATGCCTGGCACACATACACAATTCCAAAAATCCTTGTTGAAAACACAACTATATATAAACATGAAAACAATAAACAAAAACTAAAAAATTTTGAAGTTATATACATAAAACAGTTGAAACCTAACCTGAACAAAATAAACTATGAAATCTCCACAAATATTCTTAAATGCCTATAATTGCCATTGGTTTATACCAACGGCTTCCCATACTTAACACTTCTAGTTTTCACTCTCGCGTGGTCATGTGTGACGTCACGAGCTGCGGGGCGATTTTCGCTTCTGCGTCTCGTATACACGAGTTTGTCGTTGGTTGGAAATCTTTCATGCAGCAAAATTAGACTATCATTATTGTTTTGTCCGTGTATTGTTTAATATATTGAAATGTAATTGTCATCTTTGATAATGGCTTATGTAAGCCGAAAGCTTACATAGGATTAAAAATAAACGTATCAATATGGTGTTTTTCTTTCATCTTTCAATGATAATGTTATTAAGCTTATCAGACAATATGAAAAGAACTTACTTAAAATAAATAGACAAAACTTGTCTATATTATTTAATGAAACATGTTATCAATATATATATATATATATATATATATATATATATATATATATATCTCCTTTATCCGTCAATTTTTTATGATATATACCAGCCAATCACATCCAGTGAGAGGGAACACATGTTGTATAAAACTCATATTCCATTATATCATTTAATCTTAAAAAACATGTATCAGTATGGTGATTTTAAACAAAATTGTCTTTCGTCTTCAATGATAATGTTATTAAATTATCAGACAATATGAAAGGATTTTACTTAAAATAAATAGACAAAACTTGTCTATATTATTTAATGAAATATGCATCAATATATATATATATATATATATATTAATTTTCATTAGTGGTTATATTTAGAAAAACAACTATTTAATTAGTTTTTCTCAGTATAGCTGAATGAATTAATTGTTTAAATATTACATTTGTTCATTTTAAGATTTCAAGATGTTAATAGTAGAAATAAAAATTGCATTACTTATTACTTATTCCTATAGATTTGTAATGTTGTTTTTTTAACTTGGCAATGTTTTTGTTATGTACATTATTAATATATGACCATCCAGTGGGTGAGGTCTACCACAAGGTAAATGATGGCGAGTATCATGTGATTCGTTTTACACGCAATGGTGCAAACTCAACAATTCAAGTTGACAAATCAAAAAACATTTTAAAAAAACATCCTGATGGTTGGTGGGTGCAAGAAATTTTCCACACCTTTTTTTCAGTATAAATTAATATATATCCTTTAAGATAGAAGCTGGGTGCTTTTGTTAACAGGAGAAATTCTCTCTTTGACAGATTTAGAAGAAAGCATTTTACATAAATTTATATCATTTCAAATTTTTTCAATCTGTATTACTTCAACAAATCAATCCCTCTTGTTTTAGATGGCATTCATATATGTAGAGTTCTTATTACAATTAAAATATAATCATCATTTCCTGTAGTTAATTATGAAAGTACAGAGTAAGGTTTGTCACAGTGTGGGAAACTTAAAACAACATCTTGTTTTACCTAAAATTTAGAAATTCAGTTCATTTCCAAATATAGATTTTTCATCTGTATATTGTGGTTGCCTATCTTATATGTGAACTAACTAATTTCAAATGTTTAATGTTGCTTTTTTCTTATCATAAGTGATAAGAATCACTTACAGGTTTTCACAAAATATTCACATTAAAAAAACAATGTTCAACATAATATTTTATTTGATCGATTTAGAATTCAGTTTGAGTAAACATTTTGAAACTGCTTTGCAGTAAATTATGCATATATCTATCCCTCAGTTTAGTTATCGACCTCAAAAAAATTCTCATTGCAGTAAATAGCATGAATGAATGATTGGAGTTGTGAGAGAAGCTTTTTACATGGTCTCATTTCAAAATTTTCCACATCACATTCACACTGTATATATTCTGATATCCTATTTCTTTATTAGCAGAGGTTCCAAAGAAAATGCTAAACATTTCATCAAAATACATATTTCATTATACAAGGTCCACCACTTTCTCTCTATAGTGTTGATTATGTAATATTAGGCAATTATAACTAATTATAGCTACTCTTCAAATGTTAGAAATGTCAAAATTTAGATTGCACATTATACCTGGTAGATTTATAATACTTTTGAAGGCAATCATTTGAAATTTAAAAATGCTTACAAATATATTAAATGAGGTGATGAGATTAGTCAATGCATTTAACTGCCTTAATGTTTCAAAAGGTCCAGTATACGTGTGCTTCTGTTTGCAGTCATTCTCTTTTACTAGTCTTCATCAAATACCCTTTATATCACCTCATTTGCTTATTGCTATGACTGTACTGGTTTTACTGATGGATGGAAAAAACTCACAGACATTGTTTTCTTTTTATAAGTGATTGAACTTAGGAGTTCTTGAAAGTTAGCTTGCTTTTTAGGGATTATAATCTTCAGTCTTTTTCTATTTGTTAAAGGTACTTTGTTTACGTCTTTAGTATTTTAGTAAATAAACTACATATAGAAAAATGTGACTTCTCTTCTACTGTAATTTGTGGTTATGCAATTTGATATAATGAAGACAAATGTAACTAGATAAAATGGTGTTTAATCAACATCACCTGTTGAAATATTATATACTGAAAGTCAATGTGAGAGCTTACAGCATTAATTAAAAAATTGATCTAAACATCATACAAGAGTTTACTATATATCATCTCATATATTTTGTAGTCATTTTTATCATTTACATATGTCATTATTTTTCTTGTTCTTATTTGTAAATGTTTTTGAGAAACAGTCTTTCTTTTTAGATGTTTTTTCACTGTTGAATGAAAAGTGTCAAATATAACATTTATCAAATTAAGTGAAAAGTGTCAAATATGACATATAACATACTGAAATTAAATGAAATGTTTAGAAATTGATTAATAGCTGTAGATTTTTAGTATGTACTGTTTACATTGAAATTTTGTTCAAATGAATTTCATAAGAGATGTGAGTAAAATCTTTGAATCAGTTGTTGAGCAATTTTAGCTGTTTGGGAGCCAATAATTATTCTACAAGTTAATTTTTCCTTTTTAATCAGGCTATCTGAATTGAAGTTTTATTCACTTGATAAGTTTTCATTTGACCAATTCTTTCACATGTTGATTTAGAATAATTATTTCCTCCTCAAATGATTACTTTTTTCTTCAAAGCTGTTTCCAGGCAAAAATTTCACTTCTTTTTTCTTCTCTAAACTACATCAGATTTTATTATGCATTAATATTTTCATTCAAAGAATTGGCATTAACCAATCAATGCTAGTAAACTTTTAAGGATAGACTTATATCAGCAATATATCTCACGCATTTCAGCTTATATTATCTATCCTTATTAAAAATATTCCTAACTTTGGGGGTAGATGAGATTTCATTATGCAAATAAAGTGCAATATGTATAAAATTAAAAGATATTACCTATTGAAACATATCTGATAAAAATATAAGATCCTATATAGTTGAATAAATTATTATTTTATGATTTTACATGAATTCTTGACATTATATAACCCTCATCAGTCTTTTATTCATAGATTTTATTAACTTTGCTACTGTTTCTACTTTAAAATTACTTGGAGCAGTTTTTATTGCTTGAATATTATTTTCTACCTATTGTCACGATGGTTATCTATATTTATGACGAACTCAACCCTTAAACTCTCCAAATTGGCTTTATATTTATCAGTGAAAATTACTATTGAAAAATCAATTTTCATATTCTTCTTTGCTCAACTTACACAGTTGTCATTGTGACCTTTTCTTTAAAGGTGATAGTTTGTTTGCCTTTAGCCAATGATCTGAATATTTTTCATCCTTTCTCTGATTGCATTTGCAACACCAACTTCTTCAGAAATTTTCATGCTGGTCAATTCATTTTCTTGCTTATTACCCTCTTAATTTTTCTCAAATTTCTTTTTGTAATATTCTCAAAGCTAGTTTTTTCTTGCTCTTATCTTGCCAATGTTTTCAACTTCTTGATTTTTTTTTTTTTTTGCAGTTTAAAAGTTTGCATTATTATCACTCTATAATTTTACAATATATTGTTTCTCATTTGAGATCATATTTTTCTTATGAATTGCAATAATCTTTATATAAGATTAACAAATAGGTATCAATAATTATAGTATTATATATATTTATTTACAAAATGATGAATGCTACCACCGAATAAGTTACTATAAATATTTCTAATAAAACAGATCTTATAAGCTGAAAAAGTATATTTATCTAAATGTATCCTGAAAATTTAAATGTAAAATTTTAATGTAAGTGTATCCTGAAAATTTTATGGACATTGCTTGTTTAATATTTATCTTACTGCGAAAACACTGACAGAGTATAATATACAGGGACATATTTTACAATTTCTTTCTTTGATATGGGTTGTGTCAATTAGATTATTTTTTTGTTTTATTTTAATGCATTACTTGTAGTATTGTAAATTATTTGTAAATATAAAATTTTTTTTATTCATTCTGTCATGACAAAAATAAAACATATGTTGTTCTTATCCTATACAATATAAGGTATACCTAATATATATATATATATATATATATATATATATATATATATATAAAAATTTAAATGTTTAATTTAAAATGCTTTTAATAAAGAAAAATGGTAACTCAAACGCGTTTCGTCCAATGTGGACTTTATCAAAATTGAAAATACGAAAATGAAATTAAATGAACAAAGTAACTAATAAAAACAAAAACAGAATGTACCTAGCAACTGGAATGTAGAGAAATGCTATTTTCATATTTTTTTTTAACTGAAAAATAACGTCAGTGATTGTCACGTGTGGAGAATATTGTCATTATATCTGTGTTGATGTATTCAACCATTTTCTTTTGATTTTATGAATCTGTTGTGAATATTTGTTTGTAAGAGCATTAATTTTGCTAGGTACATTCTGTTTTTGTTTTTATTAGTTACTTTGTTCATTTAATTTCATTTTCGTATTTTGCTTTGATAAAGTCCACATTGGACGAAACGCGTCAGCAATTACCAGTTTTCCTATTGTCATTTTTATTCATAAATATATATATATATATATATATATATATATATATATATATAGTCATCCACAGACAGACTATTTCGCTGTGTCACAGCTCTTCAGTGTGGCGAGACATGAGATTCCTTCAAGGCAGGATCAAAACCAAGACATCAGCCTTACCTGCTATAGAGAAAGGGAATTTTTAACGAATTATGTACGTGATATAAGCATTATCAGCTGCCGAAGTGCTCTATAACTTGCAAATAGCTTAGCATTATAGCAGCAGCAGCTGTCAAATACTCTTTCTTCCATAGTGCTCAACTGACGGGAATATATATATATATATATATATATATATATATATATATATATATATATATATATATATTATTTATTTATTATAATTTTATCATATAGACAAAACCATTTTACTCACTACAAAGATGCAACTTTGTTTCAGTGCATTTCAACTGCACTTTGACGGGTGAGAACCAAAAATGGTTATGAACAATCCTGCTTGTAGGCAAGCTGTATGTGAAACGTCACTTCCTTTTTTTCCATTTGTTTGAGAAGAAAAATATACATAAAAAAAAAGGTGTCAGAGTGAAACAATAGTGCTTGTTGATAGCAGTTTGGTGAAGAATGGATAAGCTGAAAATCAGTGATAGTTTGCCCAAACTTTCGACTAGGGAAGCCTACATTCTCCTCAAAGACCATAAACTTGATTTCCTAAACAAACTACCTACAAGAATTATCAACCTGACCAAATCTGAAATTGGGAGAATTAGTAAAACGATCCTGGAACATGTAAACAAACAGATAAAGAGTCAGCTCGGCCTAATCCAATGGGTCCACACTGCAGAAGTGATTGATTGGTTTAAAAGCCTCAATAACAAAAAACAGCAGTACCTTCATCCAATTTGACATTGTGGACTTCTACCCATCGATATCTAAAGAACTTTTTGAAACAGCCTTGGAGTTTGCCAAGTTTTACTCTGATATTTCTAAGGATGAAATCGGCATCACCCAAAATTGCAGGAAATTAATTATGATACACAACAACAAACAATGGATAAGAAAATCTGGTATAAACTTTGATGTATCAATGGGATCACTGGATTCTGCTGAATCCTCAGACTTGGTTGGACTGTTTATTCTATACAATCTCACAGCTCACAATGAAATTAGTCTAAGTAACATAGGAATTTATAGAGACGATGGTTTGATGGTAGTGAATAATTCTACCGGAAGCTTAGTTGACAAGTTGAGGAAATGGATTTGTAGAATGTTTAAATCTTTACACCTCAATTAGTTCTAACATAAAACAAGTAGACTTCTTAGATGTAACCTTAAACTTAACCTTAAATAATTTCCAATCACCCAACACTAGTTATTAAGCATATCCCATTATCCGTTGAACGCCATATAATAAACAAGCACTCTTCTAGCAAGGAAATATTCGATAAACACAAAATTATCTATAACAAAATCCTTACCAATAGTGGTTACAGATCTTCCGAAATTAAATATAGAGAAAATTGTAGTTATTCTAAAAAAAAACAATAGAGGAAGGAGAATAATTTGGTATACACCTCCCTTCAACAAATTAGTCCGTACCAAATTAGGACACAAATTCTTAAAACTAATTAACAAGCACTTCCCTACGGAGAGTAAATTAAGCCAGATCTTCAACCGCAATACCTTAAAAATTAGCTATAGCTGTTCTAGAAATCTAGATAAAATTATTAATTTGCATAACAATAGAATACTGAAACTTCATAATAAGATTATAAACGCAACCTAAATACAAGTTCTAATACACCCCAGGAAAAAAAAAGGCTAAAAAATCCCCGATCAATGTCCATTATTAAACAGGTATAAATCCATATGTATATATATCTCATCAAATGAGAACCCCAGAGATATTAAGCTGTATGTGGGGTCAACTAGCAGACCTTTTAAGGATAGGTATTATAATCACATGAACTCCTTTACAAATACAGCCAAACAAAATATGACATCACTTTCGAAATATTTTTGAAAACTCAAGGAAGAAGGAAAAACACCTAAGGTTAAATGGAAAATCCTAAGACAAGCCAGAACCTGCAATTCTCTGAGCGAACCTTCTTTTTATGTTTACAGGAGAAAATATGTATCATTGAACTCTTGAATAACAAATTAAAAATCAAAGATATGAAACAACCGTTTTCTGTAGACATACTAAGGATCTAACACTACAATCTTGTTTAATTCTTAATTCCATAACTATAAACGTTTTAAAATTATAAATCACCTCCTTCGATATATTCCCTACCCTCTTATGTACCTCTCCACTAATTAAATTATGATTTTTAATTTTTTTTTTTTTTATATATTACTACTAATATTTTCAGATAAATCATTTTACACCCATACTTATTCTACACGCTATACGGTCCAGGAATATTTCAAAATTTGATTATAAAAGGTTATATCCCTTATTTTTTTTTTTAGAGGAAATCACCACTTCTAAATTTTAATCCACAAAACACATTCATTGATTACAGAATTAGTAGTGATAACCCCAACATAAATACATGCAATTCAGCTCTAGAATTTTTTTTTTAGTAAACCAAAAATAACATTCCCAATTACTACTAGAACTATCGCTACAATTTTTACCTACTCAAACGTAATACTATCCCCTATCTCCATCTTTCCTCCCCTACCTCTCACTCTTAGGACGCTTGTGAGATGATGTGCCTAAACTTTTGACCGGTGTTTATCGGCAAAAAAATTTCCACAGACCAGTCAACATTAAACACCCAATCCATTCTTCACCAAACTGCTATCAACAAGCACTATTGTTTCACTCCGTCACATTTTTTGAATTTTTTTTTTTATCTATATTTTTCTCCTCAAACAAATGGAAAAAAAAAAAAAAGGAAGTAACATTTCACATATGGCTTGCCTACAAGCAGGATTGTTCATAACCATATATGATTCTCACTGTCAGAGTGCAGTTGAAATGCACTAAAACAAAGTTGCATCTTTGTAGTGAGTAAAATGGTTTTGTCTATATGATAAAATTATAATAAATAAATAATTATCGCTCTACTATCATCAAGAGCCCTTTGGATTAATGCTTTTGGATTAATGCTGTTCTCATCACATCAAGAAATATATATATATATATAAAATATATATATATATTTATATATATATATATATATATATATATATATATATGGTCTCCAGGTAATTGAAAAATATAATGTAAAGGAAAACAAATATATTCAGGAGAAAAAGGCAATTTGTATTTTTTAACTTACAAAAGAAACACTTCGATGTAAACATGTTTTTTTTTGCTCATGACCCCAGGATCATTACTGTAGGTACTTCTCCTCTGGTCTCTGTGCAGTGCAACTTTTTATTTTTTCTGTTCATGTTTTGGTCCTAACAAAGGTTCACAATATGCCAGGATCCCATATTTGGCATTCTTCATAGTTCTCCCAGGTCTTACTGCACAGGTACTGTTCCTTTCTAATTAGGAATTGAACATGATGTCTTTATGCACCCAATGTCTGATGGTGAATTTCACCACTTTAAGCTACTCGAGATGACACTCTTCAACTTACTGATGATGACCTGGACTTGCTGAACTAATTCAGCTATTCTTATGATGCCTAGCTAATCAGAAGTTTGTTTTTGTTTTTTGTTTTATTTTGTTTTTTTGGCCATGGATGATATATTCCTTATTATTAATATTAACCTGACCATGTCCAAGAACCTAGTTAATTGTTGGTTAGTACCACAGTTATTGTGCTTTTTCAAATCATGTGTCAGATTAGAAGCTGTCATGTTAATGCCTTTAATATATCTGAAAGAAAATAAAAGTACCAAAATTTGGTACATGCAATATAACATTACATTAGTTCATCTTGACTTGACTTGTATCGGTTTTCAACCTGGTCAGGTTGAACCGGCTTCCTCCCAAGCAACACGGACCATTGCTGCCCACGCTCACCAATCCTGAGCCAGGTCACACGAAATGGCGAACCATCGTCGAAGACCAACTACTTGTGGACCCGATAGCACAGCCAGGTCATCTTTGATTGTGCTAGCCCATGTCCTCAGCTGCCCACCGACACGTTTTCGCCAGCCAGGAAAAGAAGGAGGGAGAAGTACATTGTGGATAAGCTCTCCCTCTGGGTGTCGAGCTGCATGCCCGAACCGTCGGAGACAACACTGGAGCAGGATGGGTGGAAGAGGATGGAGACTCAGGCGGCGACATAGAGTGGCTGTGGGCACACGATCGATTCAGCAGCATCGTAGAATGCAGCGAAGGCAATCATTGTTGAACACTTCAAGCCTTCATAGGTCAACCGCTCTAAGTGGCCACGTTTTGCAGCCATAGAGAAGGATAGACCAAACAATAGCCTGATAGATGCGCCCCATCATAGCCGTGGAAATCTCGCGTCAGTGGCTGCCAGTTGACTGGATCAACCAGGGACAGCATAACTTTGGTCTTCGAGGCATTGAAGGTCAAAACCACATCCCATGCTGCAGCTTGAACATGGTTGAGCGCAGCTTGCACATCGCCACAGTTCGATCTGACCAAGACAATGTCATCCGCGTAGGCCAGATCAGACACCTTGACATTCCAACTCCAGCGTAGTCCCAAAGTGCCTTGCTGAGGATGTAGTTGATTGTATAGTTGAATAGAGTAGGAGATAGGGCACACCCCTGCCGCACACTGGTCTTCACCTCAAACGTCTCCGACTCCTCACCATAAGCATAAAACACGGGCTCGTGTCAACCGGTAGTAGCCCTTGATGAGACGAAGGAGTTTAGTGGGCATGCCATCAGCTTCCATGATATGCCAGAGTGAGCCGAAAGCAGCCGCAAAGTCGACAAAGCAGAGGACTGTTGGTTGCTGGTATGCCCAGTGTTGTTCGAGGGTGCGCCGCAGGCTGAAGATCTGATCAATACAGCCTCTGCCCAGGCAGAAGCCACTCTGAGACGGGCAAGTTCGCTGATCACAGATGCCTTAAAATCTTCGCGGGAGAAGCACTGCAAATACTTTGGCCACCACGTCGATGAGGCTGATTCCTCTGTAGTTCGAGCAGAGTCTCCTATCACTCTTTTTGAAAAAAGGTAGTAGGATGGCCTCACTCCAATCGGCAGGGTAGGTCTCAGAGAGCCAGACCGCATTGAAGACACAATGCACCCACAAGGCGAATACATCTGGCATGGCTTTATATACTTCTGCAGGTATACCATCCTGACCAGGAGCCTTGTTGTTACACAGATAGTGCAGAATATCTCGCACTTCATCTAGCATTGAGGGTGCAGTGTTGCAGTCGTATTCATCGGTTGGTTCAACGGCCACTTCCGTCGTGACATTAGGTCTTTCTCCATTTATGACTTACTAAAGATTTTATTCTCAAATACCTGGCACAATATATGTTTTTATCTAAATTCAACCAACTCAGCCTCGTTGACATAAGCATAAATCAATGAACTAAAATAGTGAATCTTAAGTCTTTGATAAATGTGTAAAACAAATCATTAACTTTTTCTGACTGATGTACCAACAAAAATACACTAGTTTAAGAGAACTTTCAAAATATAGAATAGTTTTTCAGTACATTTCACCCATACAGCATATATTGCTAAATATCAAATTTCAAACAGAATGTTTCATTGAAATTAGATTTTCATGGTTAATATTTTTTACTAAACTTTATACCTTTTCTTTCAATTGTTTGAAAAAAACAAAGACAATGTTCACAACTGATTCAAGGATATATTCATCTGTTATAGACAATATATACTAAATAGTTTCATCAATAATTATTCACATCAGATATATTGTTTTAAGTTGTACATTATAAAATAAAAAAATGTCTTAAAATTGTTGTCAACATCTGAGTCTTTTGGTAATCTATGTTTTCAATATTTAGATTTCATGTTTATCTGAAACAAGTTTTGGCCTAAGAAACTATTAGGAATTTTCATTTCATAACTTTAACATGTAATAAATTTACAAATCAAGAAAACTTATTTCAGAGCATGTTTCAATAGAAAGCCATTTTAAAAATGTTTTGTTAGTATTAACTTTTTAAATAGTTTTAATAATTTTAAGGTCTATCAAATAAAATAAAGGTGAATATTTTTACAAATAATATTAATTCTCTATTATGAGAGAAAATGAAGAAATATTTAAAAATGATATCATAGAAAAATGGGTTTTCTTTAGGTATTATATTGCCTCAGTTTCAAAGACTGATGAGATATGAATTATAATTACATATATCCATGACTTTACTTTGAATTATATATTCATTTTATGCAGTGATGCTTTAGAATTTAGCTACAGTCATTTAATTGTAATTAGGTGTGTCTGTCTATAGTTACATTTATTATATCTTTGAATAGATATTATGCTCTGCCAGCCTTCATATTTGACATACACTACATATCATTTCAATGAAAGTGCTCAAAAGATATATTTCTTTTCTTTCTTTCATTATGTTTAGATATGTCATTCTTAATGCACACTTGTTTCCATAGTCATTCAAATAAAAAGCATCTTTGAACTAAAATTCCCAATTATAAGCTTTCATTTTGAATACACTATTCCTTTAAACAATTTTGTTTAAATATTATATTAAAAATTATACATTTGGAAAATATTAATTAAAAGAAAACATTACTATGGTAAGAAATTCTTTGAATCAATTATTAGTAGCTTTTTACTTCTCTGGTGATAAATGTAATGTTTTTTTTTAACTTTTAAGTATTCAGTCATATTTTCAAAACTTTCACCAAAATGTACTATTTCATGCAATTTGATTATACATGATTTAGAGGTGTTTATGAATGTTTTCCTTTAAAATGGCCCAATATTTGGTGAAGTTTTTAAACATATGTATATACTTCATAGATGTATAATCTTTTGCATAAATGAAAGAGAGCTGTGGATAAACTAAATCTTAAAGTAAATTCACCAGAAAAGCTTATATTGTTGTTTTTGAGGGTTTTTTTAATGCTATTCCCTATTTTAATTATCATTTTCAAAATTTATATTATTCAATTCAATTTTCATTTCTGCTATTACCATTTGCTTTCTATTTTGGATAAGGAAAATCTTTACTTATTGCTTGTGCATGGTTTTTCTAGTTCATGAAAACTAGATTTTAACTATCAATATCATCATATAGAAGTGCATATGAAATGATAAAAATATGAAGAACACTAAAAAGAAAGTTTGGTGATTGCATTTGACAATTGATGTTTCAAAAATATTTTAACATTGATTTTTTTAAAGTTTTTCAAGTAATTTATCTAGAAAGAATGACTGCTTTCACTAGTGATTAAAGTATATTTGATAACTGTACAAATAAGCAAACCTATAATATACTGATTTCTACTTATTTTTTATACAAATGATTGTTAATGAAACATGTTATGATTGCATGTTCGAGATGATGAGTTGCTCAAATGTTCTTCCGTATTCTTCAAACATTTTCAGAAATGTGTTCATCATTTAACTGATTGCCATAAAGGTTTTATTCACTTTAATGTGAATAAAAATCTTTATGGCAATTATGGTTATTATATATTATTTCAATTGTAAAATATTATTTATTGATATTATTTACAAGAGAAAAGATTCATATCATTGCCTCTGAAGGTTATTGCAAAAACAGTTTTGAAATCATTGTGGCAAGAAAAAACTAAAAGATCTGAAATACTAGAATCTTAAAATGTAAAATGATAGGATTCTTTATTTTTCGAGCTAAAACTTCATATTTATCTAAACTAATATAAAGGTAAAGAGAGTTGAAGGTATAAATTCTAGAATATTTATATTAATTAATCAATAAAAGACCATGTTCATTTATTTGGCATGATTTCTCTTAATTATCATCCAAAAGTAGAGATTGTTTCTGTTTTACCTTCTTGAATTTCTGTTTCATTAAAACATATGTCATACATTTGTAGCAAATGCACAACTTATAGTCATGTTCTTATTAGTGATTGACCAGACTTGATTATTGCAATCTTGCAACATTGAATTATTATAATTCTCAATATTTTGCCTTAGAATTTAAAATTCCTTTGAACTAAACTAACCATGTCTTGTCAGTTTTGTTCCGATAGTAGCATACCAGGATGATATTGATTTGCTTTGTCCACAAATAAAATGTCTTTGTATTTACAACCTCTTTTCACCTCATAAATTTTCATTTTTTAAAGAACACTAAAAACGATTGTCAAGTATTTTTTAAATGTTTTTTTTCTAACAAAGCCACATATTTTTTTAACAAGGCAACTGTATTTATTAGCATTAATATTGTAATTTTGCAGTGCAGTAAAAACCTGTTTTTTAATTTTTTTGTAATGTTTCTTTTATGCTCAGTGTTGAATGTCCTTAATCCAATTGTGAAAATATTATTTCTACAACAATGTTACAGATTTTTCATTACTTATTGTATGTTTCTATTCTTTTGTAATACTTATTAAAATATTTTAGACAAAATATGCCTTATTTTATTCATTTTATATTGCTGTATTTTGATAACAGAGTTACAGTTCCTGTAAAAGTCATGTACTAGCAAATACAATATATTTGTTAAATTCATGATTTAATAAAAGTACTTTGAATTTTGAAAATAAGTTTTTGATAAATTCTGTAATACTTAGCTAAATTTATTTCAGAATATGAAATATTTGGCATTTAAATTACTTTCATTTGACTAGTTACCAAAAAAATCTTTCTTGCCATCAAAAAAGAAGTTCTATTTTAATTTTCAAAATTCCATTTTCTATATTTCATCATTAATAAATAATTCTTGTTAAACTTAGTGGAAATCTGATATGTTTTTAATCTCTAGATGAACTTTCTACTAGCTCCAACAATAAAACTGACTGTAACTTTATCCTTGGTTATTAAAGTAATCCCAAATTTTTTAAATGTCCTTTCAGGATGTAGTTGATTATGGCTCTCCACAGATTATTGTCTTTTATTATCTGTGAATTGCCACGGCTTCTTGGGAAAGATAATTGAGTAGTTTCCTGTTGCCTTTTCAACAATTTTGAATTCATAGTTGTCCTCCCTTCCCTGCTATTTGACTCATAGCTACAAGGAGAAAATTTGAATTCATGCCTTTTCCAACAGTACAAGATGGAATACAACAGACTCATCTAGAATTTGAACAAGACTTACTGAGTCCACTTTCCATACTAATTAACATTAAGCTAACTATACATTCCTGTTAACAATTTAGACATCAGCCAGCAGAATTCTTCTTGCAACATCTGATCATTATAATCTCTAATTTAATGTTCATATAGATAACAAAAAATTTGAATTTATATACTTTGTCAATATATATATATATATATATATATATATATATATATACATAAATTTGTACTTCCATAGGTAATATGTATAGATGTGAGTCTAACCATGGTCAATTTCTCAGGAAAGTAATTTCTTGATGCTATCACCCTGGGGAGGTGATCGCAGTATGTGACATTTTTGGAAAGTGCCTCAAAAGCATACCACAGGTTAACCCAAACCTTGTGAGTGAAATTGGATAAGTGGAACAGTTTGGAAACTGTCATAATTGTGACTGATAGTTTCAACATACTGGCATTCTTCAAATTGATGATCATGTCAGATTATGCACACTCAGAAACTGAACTCTAGTCTACTCAGCATAGTTGCAGTATAAACCACAGGTAGGTTCTATGGGTGTTGAACTAACACAAATGTACCTGAGCAGGTGTTTGCAACAGAGTTTTGCTAAACATCCTAACAGATTGGTGTGCTTGGAAAAAAAGTAGCCATTATTATTATTATTATTGTTTATATATAAAAATAAAATATACTCCTTATTAGTCTTATCAAAGGTTGTTAAGAGATAAATAAAATAAAAATGTTATTTTTTAAGCATATTAAGTAGACCATATATTTCTAGATGTATCTATAGCTAGCTCTCTCTCTCTTTCTACACACACACACACACACACACACACATATATATATATATATATATATATATATATACACATATGCCATGTATAAAATAAGCTTTCAGTTAATTGAGGTAATTGTATTGATGCAAAACATCTTTTGAATTGCAACAACTTTGTTTTTCTTCTCTTGAAAATTGAAAATAAATTTTTGAAATCATTGTTATATACTTACCTTGTTTCTCTTTTTTCAATTGTTCTCATAACAAAATAAAATTTTCTACATGACCTGTATTATTATTATTATTATTTTTCAATAACTGCACTGCATTAATTATTGAAGAGGGCATTTTCCCCATATTGTAATTACCATGGATTCTGTAACTGTTGCTTCATTATTTAAAATGTGTAACATTTTTAAGTTGTATGACAAAATGCTCTTTTCATTTGGTTCTAAAAAAAATTCTATTTATCATTTTATATGTAGAAGTGTGCCTAATATGTATTTTGTAATTCTTAGTATTTTTTTTAATCATTTCACACCAAGCAAGGTGATAAAACGACTAAAACACAAGGGGCTACTGAAATTGGAAGAAATTGAGAAAACATTATTGAGTAGAAAAGAACAGGATTCAAAAAGACAGAAGATGAAAATTGACATTTGAGAATTTTTAACATTGTAGTTGACAAAGGAAATTTTCTTTCTTTAAAAAAAGAAATCAGCAAAATAGCTTAAAATTGTATTTTCAGCAACATATTTTTTATAATCCCAATATTAACTATAAAGAAAAATAAAATATTCTTGTTCATTTATGCTTCATATAAACCATGAAAGACATCTAGTTACAACATCTAAGCCCTTAAAAATGAGTGTGTAAGATTAGAATTTTGTAAGTCCAAATTGATTTCCTTAATTCTTGACCAAAATAACATAGAAAAATCAGATAATGTAATCATATCTTCATTAGCCAAAACATATGAGACCATTCCAAGGTTACTTAGACAGAAAAAGAAACTCTTATGGGACAACATTCCTGAGTTGAAAAGATTGATGCAAGATAGAAACAAACAAAAGAGGTAAAATGGAAGGGAAAACAAAATAATAAAAATCTGGTTAATGCTCTGGGAAATCAATATCTGAAAAATTGGAAAGCAAATTGATGAAACCAACCGGAATAAAAAATGTGTTAAAATGTGGAGAAAAGCAAGAAATTGTGATAATAGCATACAATTGAAATGAACACAAAAAACCACCTGATCTCAAAAAACACTTCAAACCAAACCACACTAAAGATGCCCCCAGAAATAGAACATATAGCAATATACATCCAATGATCAGAAAATCTATCTCCAAATATAAACAAAAACAAACATACTGATGACAAAGTTAAGAACTTTATAGAAAAAAAACAAATGTGTAATAAAGCATTACTCAACATTGAGGCTGAACTTTTGAAAATAGATTGCTTTTGTGCTGAATTAAATAACAAGTTTCTCATTTTCAGGAATGAAGGCTGAAATCAGGGACACATCCCAAAAACTTGGGATTTGTGCCACACTAATGCACTATGAAAACAAAAAAAAAAGGTAGGCCCACACACATACAAAAGTATCTCAATTGGATCCATTATGGTGAAAGTTTTAATAAACTAACTAGACTCACATCATTTTTTTGAAAGAATTCCTCACAATCCAGTTTGGTTTTTGTTCTGGCAGGAGTGTAATGACGGTATATATATATATATATATATATATATATATATATATATATATCGTTAAACAACTCCAGGAGATGGTATATCTTTTCAATAGAAAATTGTATATACCTGCTATGTAGACCAAACAGCAGCATATAACCACATTAATAAAGACCTCCTCTTCTCATCCATTAGAAACTGTTTCCCAAGCTCTGATGCCATTAAATACCTTGATCTAATAGAGGAACTATATTAGTTCACAAAATCATACAGATCAAGCTCAGACTCTAATACAGAAACATTTCAAAGCTCATCGGGAGTACAACAAGGAGGGAATGAGAGCCCCACTTTATTTAATCATTTTGTAGACTATGTCCTGCACATATACAAGCACAGATGTGAAGTGATGAACACATTTAACATTCTGTACTACACCCCAAACAAATATACTAATAGAAAACAGCAATCCAGCTTTCCCTCCAGAGGCCAATATACTGATGACATAGGTATTCATATTTGTTTTTTTTTTTAAGAATGATCTTAAATAAAAAATCAACATACTCTACTAAATATTCAAAGAAATAGGACACAAGATAAACTTTTCCAAAACAGAAACTATGATCTTGAATTGGAATTAAAGTAATGATGGTACCTATCCTGAATTCATCATAAAAATTCAGAATGTGGGATTAGTAAATACTAAACACATCAAATTAATTGGTGCATGGATCATTTATAACAAATTTAGTATAGGAGATAATTAAATTTAATATAAATAGGCTGCAACAGAGATAGTTTCATCCAACATCATAAATTGCTGCAAAATCAAAGCATTAACCTAAAAACTCAAGTTATGTTTTTAAATAGCCTTGTCAGATCAATATTTTTATATGGATTTCATGCATGGCACCAAACTTATTCAGAAATATCTAAACTGTCAGCTATATACAACCACTTTCTCAAATCAATGGTTAAAAGTAGCTTCAATCAAATAAAACCTGTAGGTCTTAACAAGAACCATACTTATTGGAGCCATGTAGACTGATGCTACAGAATTACAAAGAAATGTACCAAATAATGAAAACTAAATCACTTTCAACAACTAATTTATATATATATATATATATATATATATATATAAATATAAAAGTGAGCACTGAAGTCAACACTCAGAGACGACAGACTGTTTCTCTGAGTGTTGGCTTCAATGTTCACATTTCTATTTACACATGCTCTATACCTGATATTAAGCACTTTATTCCATAATATGCCACACCTTAAAACTATATTTCTTCATATTCATATATATATATATATATATATATATATATATATATACAAATGTAATGAGAATGAAAAGAATATAAATTCAAACATTCATAACATTAATTTAAAAGAGGGCTCAATACCAAAAGTAGAGCAATAGTTATTTATTATGTTGTTAGATACAAACATTCAAGTAATCACTACAAAGATGCATATTTGTTTCGATGCTTAAGCCTAAGCATCTCCTCAGGTGGTGAACAAAGATGGTTATAAACGATTTTATTTAAAAATGCTACTTATGAAACATCACTTCTTTTTACATTATTTAAAAATTTAAAAAGACATAAGAAGAATTACCATAAAAGGAAAAGAAAGAAATATATAAAAATTTCCATAAAAAGAAAAGAAAAAAAACATATGCAGGTTAAAGCAGAAAAAAGAAGAGGATAAGAAATCAATAAAAGGAAAAAGAATGAAGAAAATGAAATATGAAAAGTGAAGAAGAAAACATAAAATATCATCCCTTCTCTGAAGAAAATGACGAAAAAGAAAAGAGAAAAATGAAGAGAAGTAATATATCAAAATTAATTAATACAAAGAAAAGAAAAAGAAAAAAGAGAAAGAAAATAGAAAGAAAGACAATAGAAGTTGTTGATAACAATTCAGCCAATGAAAAAAGTTAACATTGAGATAGAAGTCATACAGAAAGATTCAAATTTTACCGGATATGGTTACAACATAAAAATATTTTAGATACACTGTAACAATTAAAGTTTGTTTGGCATTTCTAAAAGAAACCAGCTTATTATTTTAAAAAAATTAAACATAAAATGTAAATAAAAGGCACTTTAAGCAGTAAAAACATAAGGCATACAAGATAACAAATTAACTATACAAAACATTACATTAAATTTTAAAAAAATAAATAAAATACAAACTTTAGATTATTTATATGAAGTTTTTATAAATTTAAAACTATTACCAAACCTTATAACTTGTGAAATAACTATAAACCTATCTACAACAAACATTATTACCAGTAACATGCGAGTACGAAGCTAGTTAGTACCTTAATTTAAGATAAATCAGTAAGAATAACATTAAAATGTTTATTTAAAGGTAAAATGACATAAGAGAAGTGATTATTAAGTTAAAAGTTTAGAAAGATTGTAAGATAAATCCTTAATGTGCCTACAATTCATGGTAGTTTCAAATCTCTGATTTAACAATTGACCACTATTCAAAAGTTTAATTATACTCATTTTCTCCTGTAGACATAAAAAAAACAAGGTTAATATAAAGATCTACAAGTTATGGCTTGTTTGAGGATCTTCTATTTAACTTGAGGTGTCTTGTTTTCTTCTTTCAATTTCCAAAAATACTTAGAAAATGAAGTCATATTGCATTTGTTAGCATTAGTAAAAGAAGATAGATGATTATAGCACCGTTTTTTAAAAGCATTCTTAGTGCTACCAATATACAACCTAATATTTCCGGGATTTTCAATTGATGAAATAGAACACATATATACAATGGATTCTGTTAAGAATTTGTTAGATAATGGATATTGGTCAGGATTCCTACAATTACATAGGTTAGTTACATGGTACCTTCATTTCAGTTATTATTGTTAAACTATTAGTGTTTTACTGTTGTGTGATTTAATAATTTTTTCCAGATTGTTAGTACAACTATTGGTAATTCAATCTGGGAAAAATTATTAAATCACACAAAAATAACACTAATGGTTTATAACAATAATAACTGTAATGCTGGTACCAATTCAAATATAACCTATATATATATATATATATATATATATATATATATATATATATATACCCAATACAAGGCCAAGGAGCCACTCAAAGTAGAGGTTTACTATGTGGTGTTGTATGAGTGTAACAAAAGGCAATAAATGAAATTCATGGTGTTATGCAGGAAAGTTAATGGTTAACTTTAGACTTGAGGAGGTCCAGATTGTATTAATTAGGAAATAAATTCTGCCAGGAGTCTGTTCCACAAATCAGCAGTTCTTGGAACTTCTTACTAATCATATTCCATTAGTAAAGGAAAATGGGTATGATTCACACTTGTATATGTGGCATGCTGGAACCATTTGTAAAGGTCAGGACTAGTGGCACTAAGCAATGTATCTTGTTGGAAGCTTGGAACACATGTCATGTAGAGAAACATAATGGCATAATGAAGAAATTAACATTTCACACTACTACAAACAAAAGGTTAAGAAGAACCCTCCCCCATAAATACTGGAAAATCAGTAAACATTAGTGAAATTGAAAAACCTATTTTCCTGAAAAATTGTTTTAATAGAAATATAAATAAATGTCATTTAATAGAAATATAAATAAATGTCAACAGAAAGTAGCATTGGCTATTTGGTTAATGAATGCCAAATGTTTCCTTTTAAGGAAACAGCTAATATTACCATTATGTTTAGATTGTTATATATTCAGGATAACCACCAATCTCTGCTTTTCTTTGATTCCTCAAGTCAGCAACAGTTACAATATCTTAGAATTGTATTGTTATGTTCAATTTTTTCATATTCAGATATCTTATGTTTGTTTACATTTGCATATTTTCACTTTTAAACATTTTTCTTGTAATTATTTTTTAAAGTCAATATCTTTTTGACTTGATAATTTTTTATTTGACATCATGGCTTCTGAATTCCTAACTGTAAACAGAACATGTCCATATCATTTCTTAAGAATAGTTCTCAATTTTATTTGGTGGAAATTTGTAAACTTTGAAAGAAGAAATTTTGTTTTTTAAATTTTATAATGTTTAAAAAATTATTTTTGCAATGTATAATGAAGAATTCATTGAGTGAAAACAAGAAAGTATGTTTTGTATGTTTTAAAACCTAAAAAGAATTAAACCTAGTTTTACATTTGTTATTTGTCATTAGGATTAACTTTCTTAATTCAAAATCAAACCAAGTGAACAGAATGTGCTCAATTTTAGTTTTGAGTCATATTTTGTGATATTATTAAATATATTCATATAGATGCACTGTTCAAATAATGATTTTATACATAGACCTTAAAGAGAAATATGTCACTGAGCTTTGATATTGATTTTATTAATTATTATTTTAATCATTAATTTTAAAACCAGTGCTATTCCTACCTAAAAAGCTACTTCAACAGTAAAAATATCGAGAACTTGGTTAATTTGCATTCATAATCATAATGAAGAACTTTACTGTGCCACCTTTATTAAATTTCCTTTTTTGCTTAATAAATATAAATTCTATAATAGAGCATATTGACTTTGTTAAAAATGTAGCTAATGGGTAATTTTGTTGAAGTAAATTATGCAAAATTATTAAATGCTAAAAAAGATTATAAAAATTTGATCAGTGCCATTTTATTTGAAGTCATTTCTATTCTCCTGTGAGAGCAAATATTTTTCCCAAAGATTTTTAGAACAACATATTTTCTGTTTTAGATTAAAAGAAAATTAGCAGTAGCTCCTCCAAAATCTTTCCACATATGATTTGCTGCTTATTTGCTTTCAAGATAACATAAGGAAATTATGTTGATATAAAAATAAAATTCTACATAAAATTAAGAAAAGTTTAAAATTAACCAATTATTTTTTTCTTGATTATTAAACAGAAATATAAACTATTTCTTATTTGTTTTACTTGAAGTGTAAAAAGAACACATACAAATATATCAAATTTCTTAAAAACTAACTCCCTTCAATTTCTCTTGGCTAATCTTGATTATCTAATAAAAGAATTTACATTTCTCTCATACTTATCCTTAATATGTTTAACCTGATGTAACAGAATTTTGAAAACAATCTTTTTTTATCCATTCAGTGTAAACACATGGCTGATTTCCATTCACTATTCAAAAATAACAAAATTCTTACAAACTCTTTATATCATTGATACACGCATATACACACTGACCTCTTATATAATTATTGAAAGTCAGTTTTCTGTAAAATATTTATAATAGTTACTTTTAAAAGCCTTCATCCAAAATTTATATAATTTTTATCATAAATTGTAAACACAGATTCAACTGAAAAATTAGGAATTTCTTTATTGTGTAAACATTCTTACCAATTGAACAAAAAGCATTTTTCTATTACTGAGCAAAAGCTATATTTAAAATACTCAATTTGATTTTTGTATTCAAACAGTAAAAGTAAAATATCTTTATTCAAATTGTTAATATTACTTAAAATTTATATAATATTTAACTTTTAGTTTGAAAACTGTCTTTCATCCATGGATTTATTAAGATATAATGAAGTCTTTTTTTTATCTTTCATTCATATGCTGCTAATTAATAAAAAAATAATGTTAAGAGACCTCTTTTTGGTCTTCCATTTTCAATTTTATTTTTAAACTTCCAAAATAGTTTTACATTTACTTCTGAACTGAGAAACTCAATCTTAAGACATTGAAATATGTTAATATATGTTGATCATATATCAATTTTTGAACATTTTTTTTCTATCTAACATGTTTATATATATTATTGTTCTTGGAAATCAGTTATACATACAAGCAAGTAGTGATTGCCAAATTTTTCTGTAATGGTGATCACTACTCATGATTTTTCCATTCCAATTATATTCCTCAAAATAATTTTGCAATTTGCTTTCCAATTAAAGATTGAACAATATCTTTTTCAAATTAAATTCTCTCCTATTCAAAAACAATTGTTTAATTATTTATTGCAAAATAATTTTCAACTTCTATCCAACAGAGATCTTATTTCAACATAATGAAATGTTAGCTGAAATGTTTTTGAGGGATATATATATTGTTTTCATTTTTCTTTCCCTTTTTTGTTTTGCTTGCCAATTTACCCAGTATCTTCATGGTATATTGGGGAAATTATAGATCCAGGTAAACCCTTTTCCTCCTTAGATTAAATCTCCACTCAACTTTGTTCCCTTTAATTGTCTTACTGCTGAGTTCTGTATTAATCTTGACTACAATTTGCATAAAAGCCAGAGGCCTTGTCACTTTGCCAAATTAAAATAATAGAGATAAGGATTAATCACTGTGAATCCACTTTTCATTTTTAGATTTTGATTCTTGCCAAAACAATTCTTTTTGTTCAGTCAACGTTAGTTCAAAAAGTGACAGCAAATAAATTATAAATATCATTTAACATAAACTATTGTAACTAAAAAACGACTTAAAAGTACACAAAAACATTCTCTTTTAGGATAATTAATGTTTATGTCTGTGATAGATTAGACAATATGCAGGTTGATGATTATGAAATTAGTTTTAAATGTCAAAATGACTTTGACAGTCAACTTTGGAAAATTTCTTTTATATAGTTTATTTTAAACTGCCTTCAGAATTTAATTTTGGGCAGTTATCTTGTTATTTGATACAAGTTTACTGAAATATTATTGAGTCTCTTCACTTTATTGAAATAATATTTAATTTTCTTTCATTTATTACTTTAATTTTGCTTGATCCCTTATTTAATTAGCTCTGTTTAATAATATTTCACTTTAAAAACTTTGTGTGTATATATTTCACAAAATACTTTTAGAAAGATCAGTAACACTAAAATATTAACAATAAGATATCTAGACAGATTAATACTCCGCTTTGGAGTTGAGTTTGTGAGACTAATTTTAAAAATGATACTTTTATAAAACTATATTCAGTGTAAAAGAATATAGGAAGGGGGTTTAAAACATTAAAAGTTTCTGCTAAAATTGACGAGTCAATGTATGGTTTGTTCTAATTACACTGGGATGAATTTATTTCTTTATGCAAACTCCTGGGTAAGTGTCCCAGTGTCAGTGGAACAGAAAGACTCATTTTGACTTGCTACATTGTTTCTAATATACATTCCTATAAATGTTGGATAAACACATATATACACAGTGTCATGCATACACAAAGTACACACACACACATACATATATACATACATATGTGTGTATTATTGACTGATTTGTAAAAAATATTATTGGGACACATAGAAGACCATATATCTGTCTGCTGATGTGAGTGCAAGCTTTGTTTTTAATGTGTTATTCTAAACTTCTGTCTCTTTACCTCTAGTTGTATCCAATGAACTAATTTCTTAGTTGTCAAATATTTTCCTATTTATTCTATAGATGTTGTAAGTATGTGTAAGTAAATGTGAATGTCACATATCATTGTTCTTGCACTCAAGAAATGAACCATTCTATGCACTGCACTGTCAATGTTGTTACCAATGTTCACACTGTACTAGACTTGAAAAGATTAGACTTGTTCAACTCTGAGCCTGTTAAAGAGAGATAACATTCATAGATTAGAGTAGAATATAAGAAATCTTTACTCTTTTGATACTCTTCATTATGTCTACTGGCACTTTGCACTTATATTATTTTCTTCTTTCTGGTTTCTTGCTTTGTTTTGGTCTTGACATTTTGTCAAGATCTTTTCAGATTCTTCAAAGCATGATATTTCTAAGAGTGCCAAGCTTAATTTTCATTTCATTAGATCACTTGGATTTAGAAATCAACATACAATCCAGACAATTTTTAATTTTTACAAGGCTTTGATTAAATCAACTATCCATAATAAATACATAATGTTTGATGAAATTAAATTGTAGTAAATTGCGACAAATATTGGTTTAACTTGGCAAACCATCATTCTTCTTTTTTTATAATCCTTTCTCTTTGTATAATGAATTTACACCTGTTTATAAATTATATATATATATATATATATATATATATATATATATATATATATATATATATATTATAAATATAGTTTGGGGAAGAAAAAACTAATATGGTCATGAAATAATTGAACTTTGATATTTATTATAATATCATTTCACAAAAAATAGCTTAAAGTGTTTATCCCATTGCTGCATTAAATTAAGTGAAGCTCAGTTTTTTAAAAATGAAAATTAAAAAAGCAATTTTTTAAGATTTTCTTTAAAAACCAATGTTTGAATTTTGATATTTATATTTTTGCAAATTTTTAATTGTATCTTTTATTCAATTTTTATTGCATACAAGTTAGACATTGAATTATTATGATGATAGAGAAAGATTTTCATTAAAAATTAGCACTTTGCACATGCTTTTATTTTGATAACGAAAATATATAATCAATTAAAGTAATAAAGAAAAATCCATTTACATAATTTCCCATGAAAAACAAAATAATTAGTTTCTCTTTCTTATAACAGATTTAACCTTATCTAAACTAAGAAAAAAATGAGTTTCTGAAAATGAGTTTCTTAAAATATTAGAACATTAACTAAATTTTTTACTTTGCCTGTTTCTCTGAGTGGTTTTTAAATTAGTTAATCAGTTATTTTCTTAATACTTAATCAGCCAATTACATTAAACTTGACTGTATGTCACATTCTGTGTGATATGAGCACATGGATACTGCTTACTCAGTCACTTGCAGTATTGTAATAGACAATTTAAGTTTCAGTTGGAAGAATTTTGTTTGACTTTTACTTCTTACTTTTTTTAAATTTTGAAGATACTGTTAGATCCATCTACTCCAAAATAAATTTTCTTATATGTACTCTAGCTTTGGTAATAATTTTAGAGATTTTTATTTTAATCCTGACTCTTATCAAAAGTTGAGGTATTATGTATTATGATGATTTATAACCAGTGGAAAAATACACTGAATTCATCCTATCAAATTTTATCTGGATTAAATCAGATTATCTCTCTCTTCTTCCATTTATAACTTTGTAAAAGTTACAGATATGTTTTAATCTTGGCAAATACTTGCTATCAAACATAATTATTTTTTAAGCAGTAAGCAGGGTAGAATTTCTATTTTGACAAGCTTTTAATTTATATTCTACCTTTTAGAGAGTTAACTGATAACAATTTTAACTGACTATTTGGTGTCATGACTTATTACCCTTTATTAAAATAAATAATTAGTTCATGTTGTTCTCCAATTATGTTGCTGATATCAACAAAAGAATCAAAATATATGTAATTAATCCCTTCTAATCAGTTAAATTTTATAATTACAAATCAGTCATGTTATCCCGTTTTGACTCTCTACTTGCTCATTCTAAGAAGTTAATTTCATTTCCATCAATTCAAATACCTGCATTCCCTATGAAAAGAAGATATAGGGCAGTGTTTAAATGTGTATTTTTACATAAAACTAGTTCTTCTTCTTCTTCTTCTTCTTCTTCTTCTTCTTCTTCTTCTTCTTCATTGTCTGAGTTTGCTGTGTAGGAAATATAGGCCAGCTTGATCTTTTACAGTTCGGATATAGACTTCTACTGAAGGTTCAACCTAGACTTCTACTGAGTTGTCACCTCCACTAGCCAAGCTAAAAAATGGATGCTACCCAGGTGTTGATGATGACAAGTTGAAGAGAATGTCCAAAGTGAAAGACGTTGGCTGAGAAACAGAAAAGGAGATCTACCTGAAGAAACTGCATGCTACCACAACCCAACCATATTCCACTTGTTCTAAACTACCATATTCACTTTCATTTTTCTTCTACATCATCCTTGTTATCAAATTATTGTCAAAACTACAAAGATTGTGTTTATAGTTTGTTACTATAAAAATCATTGTATTTTGAGATCCAGCTGAGGAAGAATGAGAGATTCAATGAAAGAATACTACAAAAATTAACTTCTGAATATTCCTGAAATAAGTTTCATACTCTTAGAGTCAAAATATTGTTCTAAAATAGCTGTAAATATCAACAAATAATTGATGACACTTGAAAAATCATTTGGAAATTTAGCTCCTTAATGTAACATTACATAAAAATCTAGTCTAACATTTTTTCTTAGGAAATTGCTCATTAACTACTTTTGGCTTTCAACTGATATTTGAAACTAAATAATTTTTCATTACAATTAAAATGAAAGTTACTAACTAATGGATCAATATGGTTATTAGCTCAGTAGATTATAAATTAGACTTTTTCATCTCATCTACATTTTATTGTTACCCAAACTAGAATGATGTTGGTGTAGTAATTTTGAAACCGATCTTTTCAATATATAGGTAACTTATAATAATGGAGTAGATGTACTTTCAATTTTTCTTTTCTTTTCTCACTGAGAAAATAAGCAAATCTTCTGATTTAACTAAACCTGAAGAGCACAAAATCATTTGTTGATCCATTTCTTTGCTGTTTCTCTTGTTATTTTTATTTCATTTCTTCTTTCTTATTCAGACTTTGTCAACAATCTTTTTCTGCTTAATTGCATTTTAGATGTTCTTCAAAATTCCCTTCCAGAAATTTAGTCAACAGGGAACAATAATCGAACAGAATGTTCTATTCCACCAAACACATATTCATTTCTCTTTTCATTTTGAGAATATCTATAATTACAGATATTTTCATTTTTCATTATTTAACTTGGACCTGCAATAACATAAATTCTCAAATGCATTCAATCCAAACTAAACAGTTATTAATGTTCTTCTCTATACTAACACTTTTTCTCACTGAAATCTTCTGGATGGATTGACTTTATTCAAGGCAATCCTTGAATGTCTTAGGGAGACTGGTGTGTACAAGAAATTTTCTTTGAGCATATCAGATGCCAATATTTTTCAATGCATATCAGACAAGTGCAACATTACAGTGAAAATAACCATCTGGAATCCACAGGAAAGTCTAATGCCCACAAAATATATAAAAGAACTATTGATATATACACAGTTTCTTTTAGAATATGAAATTACATCTTAAACCTTTACAGATTGAAATTTGATAGATTGTTTTGTATGAAACTGCTGATGTTGAGTAGAAATGAGAAAGAATAAATTATTTACAGCTGATTGATAAGCTATTGTTAAGTATACATACTCAGAATGAGTCAGATGTGACATAAAATTAGGTAAATGATTCCTAAAATATTTTGTTTGGCCTCTTTTCAAATATGAAATCCTTTGTTTTTTCTTTCTATCTTATTTCTCTATTATACATTTATACAAGGTTTTATGTCTGTTTTGGGGATCTAACTTAACCACCAATACATAATCTCCATTGTTTTATAGTGTTTAATTCTGGAAATTGATATTAATTTTTGCCCTTGTAAAAGGCAAATAAAAAAAATGTCTCACCTAAAATGACACCAGATAATTTATATTCTTCTTGCTAAAAGTCTAGCGGGAATTACATTGACTCATCAAAACAAAATGATGAAACTTTAGTCTTCATCAGAAAAGCAAAGTGCTTTGAGGTTGGTAAATTTTTATCGATTCTAAATAATGAATATATTCTCATATTAAAAGCATTTTCATATAACTTATTATCATCTCTAGAGCAATTTGTTTAAATGAAATTATTTATTGTGAATACAATGTATAATTTGACCCACTACTTAATGTTAAAATTATCAAAAAGTAGATCTATTGTGTAAATTTAATAAAATCAGTGACTTTATTTACTCATTCAACAGATTTCTTCATATAAGATTTCTTTTAAGATATGTCATTTATTTGTAAGAATAGCATATTATTCATCTTTGTGATTTAAACATTAATTCCCTTTTTGATTGGAAGATGGCTTTACAATTGCATCTTTGAATATGTTACCATGTTACATAAGTTGTATATATATATATATATATATATATATATATATATATATATTGTGTGTGTGTGTATTTTATACAGATATTTGGATAAATATGAGTGCTTGAGTGTGTAAATGTTATTTGAGAAACACTGCATATTATTTCTATGCAATGCATGATGACATTATTTATAAAGGTCTTTCTCCATATTCCTCTCTCTCTCACACACATACACACACTCTCTCTCTCACACACATACACACACTCTCTCTCTCTCTCTCTCTCTCTCTCTCTCTCTGATGTGGTTAAAATTTTACAAAAATGCTTGAATATTACTTCATTTACTTGATTTTCTCTCTGGTGACAATCTTCTCACTAAAGTAGCTCAGTTCAAAATTGTAGATTTCACACATTTTGAATTGACATGATGTATTTTGCAAGTGATTGTAATATTTTGTTCTTTTGTTGTTGTTTTTTATTTTGTTGCATATTTTATATTGTTTTTTTTTTTTTTCCAATCTTGCTATTCCTTGTTTGTTTTGTAATCTATTCATGTATAGGAAAATAGCTTATGACAAATTCATATTTACTGAGAGACAGTATGCAAGAAATTAAAATATTTTTGAGTTAGATACTTTTTTCATAATCATAATGCTTGTATTCTATTCATGACACTCTTTTTAATCATTCCAGTAGTAGGAATTTCTGTTTTTCCAGAACAGCATGATTTGATCTATTTTTCTAGTATTTATAACTTTCTTTCATAAATAAATCATATTTCAAAGAACTCTGACAATACACTAAAAGATCTCTTAAAGATTTCTTCACTAAGCATACTTGGCTTATATAGCAGTTAATTCTCAACCTCTGCCTGGTTTTTGTAACCAGTTTTTCTGATTTCTAACTTATGATTATTTCATGCAGTATTAAGAAAATAGAGAAATTATTAAATGATGTCTACATATATTTGTGTGTGTGTGTGTGTGTGTGTGTGTGTGTGTGTGTGTATCTAAGCCTGCATACACTTGGATATACATACTCCTTTGACACTTAAGTTGCTGAAATCTCTAAATATATGATGGTGAGCAAATTAATCTAACAGACCCATAAATCTCAAAAATGTTCTTTAATCTTTAATATATACAACAGTTCACAAACCAATGTCTGGAATTAGTTGGCATTGTGTAGATTAGCATGCTGTCTTTCTTTTTATTATTATTTTTCTGTGAATGCTTCTGTATTGCTTTGCTGCTGTTGTGCTATTGTATTTATGATGATTGATTTGCAATGGTGAGCAGTGTCAGTAGATTGCACGTGGAAGTTTTGGCTGAAGATCAAAGTCATTTTTTTATCTGAATGTCTTTTAGCATTAATCAAAATGTATTATTCATACCTAACATACAAAGGCAAACTATCCAATCTACTTGGAATGACTTCAATGGATACCTAGATATTCTTCCTGCATAGTGTGGAAAATAAGTTATTTCAGTGAATTATCTTTTAATAAATATGCCTTACCTCATAGTAAGTATTTTCTTTTGAAGAGGTGTTTCATTATTTTGTCTTTTTATGGTGGGACTTTTATTTTTTTATACTGTATGCATAAACTTTTCTCCAAATAAATTACAAATATAAAAATTAAATTAGAAACTGTGATACTTCAGTGAGTTTTCATATGTGATAACTGAACCCCTTTGAGGAAATGACAGAATTAATTTTTTAAATTTCAAAGTTCATGACATTTCGTTTGCAAACACAAAATAACCAAGATTTTCAAATTATTGAGATTTTCAACAAACAATTTGTAAGTGAAATAGGTATCAGTTTTTTTAAAGACCGATTTATATAGAACACGATGTGGAGCTGTAGTTTTGAGCAGAATATTTGAACTACTTCTACAAAGCATAATTTTGAAATAGCAGTATTCATTCTGCCTATTCAGTATGTCATTGTAGATAGAATATGGCTGTAACTCTTCAGCATTCAGGCTGAAATGGAATATTTATTTCAGTTAATCTTGTCTGCTTCAAAGCTAAAACATTTTTTCTTTTACTTGAATAATTGAGATCCAATTTAGTGGTTACTTGAGCACAGGGGTGTGGAGGGGAAGTAACATAAAATAATCATATTTTCTAAGAACTGTTTTCTTCAACTTTAAAATTCAAATCCTCTTGCTTTATTATAATTTCCTCTATTCTTTATTTATAGTTTATGCACAGATTAGGCTCTATTATGTAATTAGTAAATATACAACTTACAAACAAAATGACAAATTTCTTTCCCACCCGCCCTTACTTTTTGTGTCAAATCTGAGAATAAAAAATATTGAATTATTGCAAATAAAATCAAGTAGTCTTTATTTTTGACAGGTCTAATACATAAAATATTTCTCAAAGTTCAATATATTGTTATTTTTCACAGTTTCTTGAAAAATATAAATATAGTCCTGTAGTACTTTAGTTATTAGACTGTATAAATTATTTGTGTATTTACACAAGTATCCACATGCACAGACACACACACATATATATATATATATAAAATATGCATAATGTTGCCTCATAATTTTCAAATGAATAACATGAAAACATTGTATCAAAAAATGCACCAACTTATTCTTTTTCCTCTGTGTGCATAACACAGTACACATGAAAGATGATCTGATTTTTGTGATCATTTGACAGTTTGTGAAACTTCAAATCTTAGAATTTAAAAAATTGAAAGACATTTTTCTGAAAAGCAGGAAATTATTTAATAAATTTTGACACATTTAATTAAGTTTTAAATTATTTGTTTAAGCTTGTATCATTTCACATTTTTAATTAGTGATAAAACTAGTGTTTTTTCTTTCGTTTGTTTTACTACAAGTTAAGACTTGTAACTTTAGCACTTTTTATATTCTTTCAACCTTCTGTTGCAGCAGATTACTTTTAGAAGTGAATTCAGTGAAAATTTTTTAACTCTTTCCTAAACTTCTATGATGCTTGCTATAAGCACACTACTGACTGCTTGAAACTACAAAATATAAGCTAGAAATATTTGCTTTGTATATTTGTCAAACACCAGTACTCTTTAAGATCAAGACACACTCAATTTGAAAAAACTGAATAAATTTAGTAAAAACTGGTTTCTGTTTGTTATGCCACTGTACAAAACAGAAATTATTATTTGGCATTAGTGTTTCAACTGCTGTTTTATAATTCTTCAAATAACTCTTGAAGAAACAAACTGTAAGGATCTTAAAATTATAATGTATGTTTCTTATAGCTCTTTGATCTATTAATATCATTTTCAAGGTAAAGTGCCCAGACTTTCATCTTTTCTATGTTTCTTATTTAACCACATCACGACATTCATAGATTGCTTATTTAGAGAGAAATCAGCTGATTTGATCGCAAAGCAAAACAGCTTGTCACCACTGGATTTCAGGAACATTAAATCCTGCATCTAAGATTGAAATAAAAGGAAATGCATTTATATAGACAGCTTTTTCATTTGATTGCTTAAAATGAATCAGGTATCACATGTTTCACTTACTGATTTACTTAGGAACACCTTTATAGTATCAAAGAGTGAAATATTTTTATTAAAAATGTGATACACTATTTGAGAGAAGAATATTTTTAAGTACATATATCTCTTAAATGTCACTATTTAGTTAAAAAATGCAGCAACTTTTTAGAAAGACTAAATTGAAAGAATTTGCGAGTTATTGATTTCTTTTACAATGTAAATGTTTTCAAGTTTCATTAGCTTAATTATTACCATTCTCTTTATTCCTATTTTTAAGCACCTCATACTGCCGAAATTTTTAATCAGCTGGAAATTTTGAACAATTTGCAATCTGAATATTATTTTTTACAATAGTTCAACAGCTTACTATGAGGTAGAATGCATTTCAAATGATTAAAGCAAAATTTAATTAATGATTGTAAATAAACTTCTATTAAATATTAAGTCAACATATGTGTTCTTTAAGTATCAATTCTGGTTACTGAAAATGAAAATTGAATTGTTGAATTACAACAATTAATGTTGGCTTACAGATTCTACAATCATCTCAAACGGGCATGACTGATGAATGCCATTCACAATGTGCAATCTATGTTGTCTTGATGTTGTTGTTTTTTTATTTTATCTTCTTCTTCTTCTTTACTTCCATTTCAGAAAAGTTTGGTCCAATGCATGTTTTTACAAGTACGTATCTCTGTTGTTTCATTTTTTTGTTTTATCCTTCACACTTTCCTTTTCTTTTCTGCATGTGCACACTTACCACCTATGCAATTGATAGTGGAATAATGCAGTTTAATTCTCTACTGTCATGGATCAAAGTCTGTCACACTGCTCCCATGAAGCTTCTATGTCTTGGCATGAGCAGAATCAGAGCCTGGCCCCAGACCCAGCCCATTTCATTCTTCATATCACTCTCTCTCTTCTTTGTCTCTCTGTCTCTTTCTCTCTCTCTGTCTGTCTCTCTCTCTTTCACTCTCTGTCTATCTATCTATTTGTTTATCTATCTAAAAGTTATTTTCATCAACCTGGCTTGCTGAACCCTGAGCCTGTGACTTTTGTGATTTTTTTAGGTCTTGCTAGATTCCCAGCTTATAATTCTCACTGCTTTGCAAGAGATAAGAATGGATAAAAATCACAAAAGATTTGCACACACACACACACACACACACACACACACACACACACACACACACACACACACACACACGTATGTATGTATGTATATATATATATATATATATATATACATATATGAAAAAAAATATGGAAAAACGAAAATCTTGAATATGCAAATATGCTGTCTATTTAATGTTTTCATGTTGATGTGAATATCGTCAGATGTTAATTATGTTTTAATAACTATGTCCTGAAGAAGGTAAACTAGACTGAACGTTAGACGTTGACATTGAAATAACATTAAAACAGCATATTTGCATATTCAGATTTTTGTTTTTCCATGTATTTTTCTTCATACTGTCGGATCTATATCCATATATTTGCTTACATATATATATATATATATATATATACATACATACATGTGTCTGTATTTTAAATTGTCATTTTTCTTGTGAGTCTTATAAAATGTTTGTCTTCTATGTGCTTCAATAATTCTTGAGACTGAAATCTGCACTCTCCTCAAAAGCACTAAAGTTGTTGCAATGAGTTGTGCAAAAACGTAGACTTCAATTTCATTGGCTGTATCTCTTTGTGTGTATGCATAGTATTTCATCTGTGTGTGTGTGTGTGTTTGTGTGTGCAGCAGTGAGTGTATGAATGGATGCTATCCTTTTGTTCTTCTTGTTTGATTTTCTTTCAATTTCTTTATTTTCATTCTGTTGGATATTTGTTGTTGAAGGTCAATCATTATGAGCAAATCATAGCTGGTCTCACACTTCATTCAATTGCTCAGTTTTCAAACAAATTCCTCTTAGTTGTGTGTTTAATCTTCTTGTTCATGTTTGCTGCATCTCTTGGTCCTGATCTGCTTCCATGGTCATCAGCTGTTATTATTAATAATATGTGCAAAAGAAATTTCCTTTTTAAATTAGAGTTGACTAGAAATAAAATAAGTAAAAAAATTTGTGACAATAAACTTATGAAATTTTGTTAATTATCTTTAAATAAGCATATGCAAGATGTTAAAAGAATGTTTTATTTTTATCTTTTTATTTATCATTTGCTATATTTGACCATCTCTGAAATAGTAAACATTTCTTCCTTCACTCAGGCATTAAAGATGAACCAGCATTCAAATTGTGGATATTTCAAGTGAATACTTTAATTTCTCTAACTTCTACTCTAATATTTCACTTCATTAACTAATTTAAGTTTTGTATGAAATTGAAGTTTTATATATTTGTAATTATCATCATTTAATATTATAGAAGTGAAACAAACTTTACCATCACAAATTTAGAATAACCGAAGGAAAATTATGAAAAACTGAATTGCAAATATGAGTGCATATTTCTTGAATTAGAGAAACTAAAGCAATACTTTCACTTCACATTGATTTTTTTAATCCAAAAAGACAAATTTAATTTTCTCATGATTCACTTGAAGTTAAATTCTCAGCTGATATAGTATTCATTCTAATATTCAAGTTATATTTTTACAAATACTTTAAGAGAGCTAAATATTTTAATTATTGTCCATTGAAAAATAAGTATTGAATGAATTAAAATTATCTGAAAAATCACCTGATTTTTAAGTTAGGGATTTATTTTTCATTATGACAAGACATATTCTCTTCTCTGGGATTTCAGCTTGCTACTCATTATTACTATAGAGAAATTTGAGATATGATCCCTTGAAGTCACCTGTCAGATGTAAATGGTTTTCATCAAGTTCCAATTTTTTTCTAAGAAATAAAACTTGGTTGCTTTGATTGCAAAGATTAATATCGTAAAATGTTCAACTTGTACAATGTAAACACATCACCAAAATTCAATGAAAATATTTACTCTCTATATATACTTCACTTACACTGAGTAAGAATTTTGAATAAGTTCAATTACAAAAATGTCAAATTTCCAAATTCTGTATGCCTTTTGACAGTTTTCATTACAATTTTTCTTTCTACTTAGGACAGTTCATTTTGATTTCTTCATTCTTTGCATAAATGTTGATGTAAGGTCAAGTCTTTAAACTCCATCAGACTCCATTTAGACTTCATATTATAGACTAGAACTGAATGGGCACTGAATTTATAAATGGCATTGACAGCAAGGAAAAATTATAAAATTCTTGTTATTGAGCTAAATTTGGATTTTTGGCTCCACTTCTTGAGACAATGTTTCTTCAAATTGAGAATGTTTAAGTAAAATCTCATTGTTTTGATATTTATATACATATTCCTTTCAGCTTGTCTACTCCAATCATTACTGAAAAGCTATCATAAAAAAGAGACTTCATAATTTTACCTTCAAGTATTTCATCTTCAACTAAATGTTACTCTTGATGCATAGTATCCTTATGAATTCTAGAAATAAAGTATGTTCTAATCTTATAACTAATACTCTACCCTCTACAGCAAGCCTAACCATATTTGCTTTTTTATATTTCTCTAAATTGCAGACATTCTTTTCTAACATCTTCAGTGCAACAACTGCAATTTTTTTTGCTTAAATACTTCATTGTATTTTATCCCATTCAACTATTGGCATAAATTTATCATGCATTGTGATACTTACCACTTATCTTCATACAGATTACTCTCTTAAGCAGCTTATTCAAACACAGTGAATTAATCTAAGATTAAAAGCTACAGCTTTACACCATCTTGAATTGCTCTGATATTTACCTTGTTGGCAATTATTCCTTTGTAGTAATGCAGTTAATTTTCTTTTGTTCTTGTTCCTTCAGTTACAGAGATATACAGATGCATAGCAGAAACTCCCACAATCAAGTATATTAGTGCAAACATCATACTTTAAAAACATCCTTACTTTGGCATAATAGTAGAAGTGAAACAAAATATATTTAAAATGTATTTTCTGTGTATTGTCTTTTTTATTCATTTCCAAATTAGATTCATGTTTTATTACCACTTTGTATTTGTGCTTATTTAAATTGAATTTTGTGCCATGGCTAAATTAATATTTAGATGATCTTATTCAGTTAATAACAAGGCAACAATAGTCTTGAAAACAGAAGTTGACTAAAAAAACATCTTATTCCTAATAAAGAATATCTTTGTATTATTAAATATCTATGACATTACTATGCTATGTTAGAGGGAAAGAGAAGATAATTATTCAAAATCATGAGCATTTGTCATTATATTTAACTTCTAATTGTAAATTTCAAAAGTGCTATAGATTTTCTTTTTAATGTTATGTCTATCTAAAGGATCAGAGTTACAAAATCTAAAGAATGGGATAAAAACTAATGACAACTTATATAAAATTACAATTTAAAAAATACTTTGTAAATCATCAAGTGTTAGAAAATAATTACTCATGTCTTTATGAGGAATTATTTTCTAACCCTTAATGTATTATTAAATATATCGCCAATTTGACATATCCATAATACTGCCAACTAACAAAATGTTCTTCCTTTCTGGTTAACAAAGTTTTCTTGATTCTCTTCACTTTTTGATTACTTGTCTATCAGGAATTTCATTTATAGCACAGGAGCTCAATTTCAGCACCTAATAAAAAGAATCAAATGACAATTTTGACTTCCAAAAAAATATGTACATCTCATTTCACAGCTTTGCTTTTGAATTGTAGAATATTTCCATTTTTTTTAATTTCCCATCACCTTATTTCCTCCTTGAATCATTTCATCTAAAAGAATTTCCAAAGTTGATCAAAAGTTTAAAGTTTGTAAAAATATAAATGAAATAGCATGCTTTGTAGTTGGCTAGAAATTAATATGTGAAAGTGATATATAAACATAAAATCAACAGTTTTGGAAGAAATTAAATATTACAAATTGTTTGGGTTGATAAAAAATAATGATATTTTTCTACAATAATTTGTCAAGAGAGGGCTATCTATACAACACTATAAAAACAATTATTGACTTAAAGGGGCTGTTAGATTTGCAATGTTTCTTTTTAAAGTATCTCTTTATCACATTTTTATTCTTTAATAATATATTAAAATGAATGTACTGCATTTTCAGAATGGGGAAATATATACTACTACACAAAGAAACGTTATCCAAGGGAGCCATTTACTCCAGTCCAAAAATAGCTTTATATTCAAGCAGCTAGCAAGGCTTTTTTTTGGAAATAATCAAGAACAAATATATTAGTAAACCCAATAAAATCACAATTCTTTAAAATTTTAAATGAGACTCACTTGTAATGAACAAAGTGAATACTGACATTTTCAATAGATTAAAAAAAATCATGGAAATTAATAATTATTGGTTGAGCATAGTATTTTAAATATTACTTCACCTTTGAGTGTGGATGAGTTAATGATGTTTTTACCAAAAGTTTGGCCAAAACATTTTGTTCAAAAAATAAACTATAAAGAAAACTATCATTCAAATTGAAATAAACTATCCAATATATATGCAAAAGTGTATTCGTACTAATTCTCTAAAGATCTATTTTAATTTTTTCACATTTGATTCAGCCTTCTAATAGTTAAATGTTTACAAAGGATGGATATGTATGTATGTATATATGTATGTCTGCATTGTTATAGAGCAGTTGGAATGACTCTTTAAAGCCATTTTTCTGCTCAGTCAAGTTTTAGCAAATTACAATTATTGCTGCTTTTTTTCAACAGTTACTAAAATGGTTGATAATTAGTAATCTCTAATTTCTAGTTATAAAGAAAGGTTTTAGCATAAATCCAGAGTGAAGATAATGTATTAAAATTTAGTAATTTTCTTGAAATATTTAAACATTAAAAAATCTGTTCAACAGTCTGTGGATTTTCAACTAAATCTGTAAATGATAAAATGATTTTATTTCTGTCAAAATGTCAAATGAATGAGAAAATGCTTGCCAGGATCTTGGATATGTTAATTATTGTTTGTTTAAATAATTTGTTTAGATCTACAAAATGGATAAAATCAAATTGCAACTGAAGAAATATTGGCTTTATTTTTCATCTTGTAACTACAATTAATTATTACTGATTCATTTTCAGCTGCTTTACTTAGCAATATAGATGCACATTTTGAAAACACTGGTAATGTTGTGCAATTTAAGAGCTGCTCTTGGAGTTATCAGGAATGTCATCACACAAAACTAAATTCCAAGACAACTTTTATTCTATTTTGTCTTCCAAAATTGAATAATCTCAAACTGATTGAAATCAACTTTTAAATTAAAAATTATCTATCTTTGTATATATGTTCTTTATTTCAATACAAGAAAATAACCTACCTTCTTCTTTCTGATTTGTTTCTTTCTGGCCCCTAACAGGCCATAATCGCAACAACTTGACTATTTCCAGGATTTGTAATTTTTGACCACCAGGATTAAAAGGAACTCTCCTAAAACACAGGCAAATGAGTTTTCATAAAAGAACTACATGTAATTGCCAATTTGTTTTAACAGTGGATGTATGAGAAATTTTTTTGTTTAAAGTTTTCAAACAAATACTGAAATATATAACAAAATACATTTCCAGTCACAGTTTTTTCATTTGAAAAAAAAGCATCTGGGTCAAAAAAAAACAGAAAAAAAAAAAAAAAAAAAAAAAAAAAGACACACTTATCATGGAGGATTTCAAAAGTATTTTATTAGATCTTGTAAAATACCAGAATGCACAGCAATTACAGCTCCAAGAAAGAATGGAAGAGAAGTGGCAAAAAAAACTGCTCTCTCAACAGGAAAAAATGGAAAATTTATTTCTGCAAACCCAGAAGGAAAATCAAGAGAGACAGCTTGAATTTCAAAAACATAGTTTTAGAACTGACAAGCTGTAGTAATCCCATTGAAAACAAATTTTCTTTTTCATCAAAACACCATTTGGAGCATGATAGAGAATTTTTCATACACTCCCGAGGAAAACATAACCTTTGAAGTCATACTTTTAGGAGATATGAGGACTTATATACTACAGATTGTGCAAATTGGAGTGACTCAAAAAAATGTCTTCTTCTGAGGAAACTTGGCACAACTGAGCACACAAAATTTTGTAAACTACATTCTGCCCCAGAAGACTAGTGAGTTGACATTCACTGAAGCAGTGGAATTACTCATGGAGCTTTTTCAGTCCAAAGACATCTCTTTTTGGATCCATAAGAGATGGAAATGTCTTAATCTAACTAGGAAAGAATGGGAAGATTACACCACTTTTGCATCAGTAGTAAAAAAAGCACTGCAATGATTTTAGACTGGTGTAGCTAAGTGCAAATAATTTCAAATGTTTGATATTCATGCAAGGACTAGTTTCAACAAAAGATGCAGAAATTAGGATGAAGAATACTAAACAAATTGGAGAATGAACTGAATATAACTCTACAGCAGATCACTGAAGAATGTCAGAGGTACGTCAGTGTAAAGCAGGATTCTAAAAATATTGAAGAATCAGGTATTGCTCATGTCAAAAAAAAACATGCTACAAACAGAAAAAAAAGGAACTCAAAAAAGTCTCCTAAAACTAATGAAACAAAGAAAAAAAAAAAATAATTTGCCCCCAACCCATGTTACGGATGTGGGGCCCTACACTGGTACAAAAGATTGTATTTTCAGAACAAAAAAATGTTACATATGTAACTTGAGTCAACACAAAAATTGCATTGCCAATCTAAAAATAAAACCAATAGCTGCATAAAAAATACAAGGTTGGACAAAACTAGATGGTGAAGAAAGCATCTGGAAAAAAGAAAAGTAAAACCACTAATACCAGGAAATTCATGCACGTAAAAATGTTAAACAAAAAGTGTGGAATTTCAACTAGACTTTGGGTTCTGATTTGACAATAATAAACTTGCAAACATGGAAAAGATTGGGTAAGCCAACCATGATAAAATCTAGCAAGATTGCAAGATCAGTAACAGGGGAAAAATTAAATTCTGAGGGAGAATTGATTGCTAATACAACATTCAACGGAAAACTCTTAAATTAAAATTGTTCATCCTGAAAAATACTAACAACCTATTTGGCACTGATTGGATGACACAATTCCAGCTTTGGGACTTACCTGTAAATTCATACTGCCAAAAAATTGAAAATTGGAATGCTGAAAACTGAAAAAACTGAAAAAAGAACTGAAGGAAGCCTATCCAGGAATTTTTTCTGGTGGGTTAGGCAGGTGTACCAAGATGATGGCAAAAATTGAACTACAAGATGACGTCCAGCCAGTGTTCAAAAAAAAGCAAAAAATGTGCCTTTTGCTTTGTTGGAACAAATTAATGAGGAACTTGACAGATTAGTAAAAACTGGAGTTCTATCAAAGGTAGAAACCAACAGTGAATGGGCTGCACCAGTGGTCTATGTAAAAAAAAAATCAAAAGACATACATGTTTGCACTGATTTTTTGACAGGATTAAATGCTGTTCTGAAGGACTATCATTATCCTCTTCCTTGCCCAGAAGACATTTTTGTGAAGCTAAATGGGGGAAAAAATTTTTCAAAATTGACCTTAGCGAATGCTTATTTGCAAATTCCAGTTGAAGAGGTGAGTTTGAAGCTTTTTGTGTATAAATACACATTGGGATTATATAAATTCCAGCCAGTGTTCAATGTTTACCTTTTGGGGGAACAAATTAACATGCACAGACAATTTTCCAGCAAAACATGGATACTATGCTGAATAGCCTTGACTTCTCAGTCGCTTATTTAGATGACATTCTGATGAAAAGCCAAAGCGTAGTCGAACATAAGGATCACATCCACAAAGTTTTTGCTAAGATTCAAGATTACGGTTTCAAACTTAAAGAGAGCAAATGTGATTTTTCCATGGAAAAAATAAAATACCTAGGACACATAATCGACAAGGATAGCAGGAGACCAAATGCTGAACAGGCTGTCACGATTAAAGACATGCTGGTGCCCAATAACATTGTTTTGTTGCAGAACGTCCTTGGACTAGCAAATTATTTACCAGGCATTCATACCAAATATGCATGATTTGCATGTCCCACTTAATGAACTATTAAAGAAAGACAAGCCCTGGGTTTGGACAGCAGAATGCCAGGAAGCATTTGAAAATATAAAGAAAACACTGATGTCAGACTTATTTCTTACACATTATGACCCAGACTTGGAAATCATTGTTGCCAGTGACATATGGCGTATGGGCATGCATTCTTCACAAAATAATTGATGGAACAGTAAAACCAATAGCTCACATGTTGGGAGCTTTGCTTCCTGCAGAAAAAATTATTTGCAGACTGAAAAAGAAGTGCTTGGGATTATATTCGCAGTTGCGAAGTTCCACCGCTATATTTACGGTCAACATTTCAATCTACAGACAGACCACAAGCCATTACTTACTATTTTGGGCTCAAAGAAAGAGATGGAGTACAATCCTACTAAATTACAACTTTAAAATGGAGTACTTGTCATCAAAATAATTAGGCCATGCGAACGGATTGTCAAGATTAATTCCCAAATACGAAGAACCATTGGAAGATACAATGCTCGCCTCCCTTCAATCTGAAGGAGAATTAAAAACTACCTTTTGTAATACAGTAAGGGAACTTCCAGTGTCACTTGAACAAATAAGACAAGAGTCTCACCACGATGAATATATCAAGTAAATGAAAGCAAAAATTTTTGAAAAGGACCAGCATATTACAGACGTTTTCTCTATATGAGATGAGGTTTTACTATACAGGGAACACATTGTGATTCTGTCAAAACTCTAGAAGTGTATTTTGAAAGATTTTTATGCTGGCTATCCAGGGAGTACTAAAATGAAAGGTTTGATGCGTAACTATGTCTATTGGCAAAACATGGACAAAGATATAGAAAAACACTGTCAAATCATGTAAAGGCTGTGCCTTCACTTGGCAGTGAAGGCACCTACTATTAAATTCAATCCCTGGCCAAAAACGAATTCACAGTGACCTTGTGGGCCCTCTAGAAGGATATTACTACCTCATTGTAGTCGACAGTTTCTCAAATTGGCCCGAAGTACAGAGATGCAAAAAAACCCAACTACAGAAATTACTATAAAATTTCTACATGAACTATTCACCAGATTCAGAGTAGAGGACACTTTAGTGTCCGATAATGGAAGTCAGTAGAATTTAGAGACTTCTGTGAAACATCACTACCACTCCCTACCATCTGAGGTCTAATGGACAGGCTGAGAGATTTGTGGATACTTTGAAGAGAGCTTTGAAAAAAGCTATGGCTACACCAACTGAAAAAGCCCTTCAACAATTTCTTCAAGTATACAGAATTACATCTAATAACAAAACACCAGCTTCACAATCTCCAGCCGAGATGATGTTTGCATGTTGAATATGGTCAGTTTACAATAAATATCTCCCAAAACAGCCGAAGTCAGAAAGAACAAGTGTCTTACCTCCACAACGATGTAACCCTGGAGAAAAAGTTTTTTTCAGAATTTTCAAAGACAACAAATCTTTTTGGGAGATGGGTACAATCGAAAAAAGAGTCGGGAACATGGTATATATTATAAAGCGTTCACAATTTACACATAAAAGATATCTCAACCAACTTAGGAAATGCCTAACTGACAAGGCTGATAGCGGGCTTCCTGAGGAAACAGTTATGGATGTCATATATGACACTTTCCGATATTCCCCCCCCCATTTAGCAGCCCCGAAATGCAATCCATTCTAAGAGAAAAAACAAAAAGCAACTGATTTAATAGTTGTCAAAAGTCCTAAACGTAAAAAAAGGTATTGAGACCACAAACAAATAAAAGTTCTCAAAAGTTGTTCTACTTTGAACTTGGTAAAACAAGTCAGCCAAGTTTTAAATACCTAGCCAGTTGTTTTTAAAAAAGGAAATCTACTTGTTTTCTCTATAAATTAAACAAGTCAAGTGGAGGAAAAAAACCTCAAAATCTGTTGGTAAATATTTTTATAAAAATATTCCTCAGGATTAATTTTTAGTTTGGTATTGCTCAAACTTTTTACAATGAAACTATACCATACAGCCTCAGAACTTTAATATAAAAAAAAAAAAAAATTTTTTCTTCTTGACTCCTGCAGATATTAAGACATTTTAACCATCTAGGAATAAATGATGTGTGTCTTCCAACTTTTGCTTTTTGTTGTTGAACATAGGACAAAGCCAAATATCTATCTTCATGTGTAAGCCAAACAAACTTGCCTATGACTAGCTTGATGGAGGCTTTGGCACAAGTTATGAAGTATGATGAATAAGATATGCCACAAAGACACAGGAATGAAAGGACATAGTCAAGCTGGTGCTGGTGTCATGCACAATTTCTAATTTTCCTCAATTTCAAGCATGAATTTAAGAGAAATGATTGTAGTTGCTGATCCTTTGCCTGTTCCTCAACAAATCACTGAGGGGATTTGATGCTTTGAAACATACTTTCCATAGAATATTATTCACTCCTTTAATAAAAATATCTTAAATATCTTATATAAATTGCATGAAATATTTGTTTGAATTGATTAGAATGTAAGCTGCTATGAAGCAACTTATTTGGTGGTGCACCTTATCTGAAGTTACTGAACCTGGCTTCCACAGATGACAGTTTCCTAGAAAAGAAAGAAATTGACTTCCACTGATTATCAAACTTCTTGCAAGACAATGGAAAAAGCATCAACCACATAACACAACTCAACTCCTGACTCAGTATATGAGAATTTCACTGTAGGGACAAAATAGATTTTATTTTATGAAAAGTGGCAAAGGCAGAGTCAGATAAATCTATGTTGCAATTTTTGATGCATGTTAGAACATCTGTCAAAGGTTTTAATACCTGGACATGGTTAGGGAGAAATCTGTGGAAGAAATTAATGACCTATAAGAATTGGCATAATTATCTCATGGTGTTATAGGAAAATTAGAAATAGATACTATATTTGAAGAAGGAGAAATACCAGCTAAAGTAATATAATTTCTTAGATAAATGGTGTCTGATTTACCTAAATCTCATTTACTTAAAATCAATTTAAGTAAATGAGAGTTAGGTAAATCTTTGAGCATATTTTTCCATGGAAAAGCTAACTCTAATGACATCATCTAGCAAAATTTAAATCATGCAACATTTGGTCACTGGAACAATTATGCTGCATTCCTTAGTCCAAAAAGAATGCACAAAAACTCAAACAAACCAAATAGGCATTCTTGGGAATATCATGCAGATATCTGGATCTGGAGGGCTCTGATGAAATGCAGTTTGGTAAAAAGTTATTAACCTTATGCAATTGCTGGGATGTGAATAGGATATATGTTCTGTTTTGTGACTGAGTTGTGGGTCTTAATGTTAATTCAAACCCAAGTCTACCAAGTGCCACTATATTTGGGGACTATATACAACAGAAAAACTCAGTTGCTGTTTAGAGAGTATACAAGCTGCATCATTTGGTGAAATCTATCTTTAACCACTCGAAGCTGCAGATTAGAGGTGGAAGCTCAGAGTGATAATGCTAGAGACTTATCAAAATGCTTACAAAAAACAAGATTATTAGTCATGGTGGAGCATACTGGGATGAATTAAGTATTGTAACCAGTCAGTATAATGTGTGCCTCAGGATTCACCAGACAAAAATATTAGAAAACTATATATTTACAAAAAAACAGCACCCAATATAACATTTCCAAACTGGGTAAAAGTGTGAATGAGAAATTTGCATTAGCCTACATTCATCAATAGGCTTTTTATCCATAAATTTGTATGAGAATTGTTAATTGCCTGAAGTTTAAAATTACAAGGCTCTTTCATTCTGCCTAACTTAGTCACAGGAATTAAAGAAATTTAAGCAAGAAAGTAATAAAGGAAGGCAAGGAGAACAGACTAAGCATCTATTGCACAACTGAATGCATGGTTGTTAGCAAAAGAAACAGTCCAACATGCAAATTACAAATTGGAGATACCAAAATCAAACAGATGCAATAATTTAGATATCTGGGAAGCATATTAACAGAGGACAGAAAGTGTAACATAGAAATCCAAAAGTACCTTGGGATAATGAAAGATTCCTTCCAAAATCTGCACAAAGTATTAAGAAACAGAAAAATATTAGAAACAAAGAAAAGACTATTGAACTGTTATGTAATATCAGTCCTCCTATATGGCATTGGATGCTGGGCCATGTCCTCACAGATGAAGAAAAGACTTGAAACAAAGAAAAGAGAACTGAACTGTTGTGTAATATTGGTCCTCCTATATGGTAGTGAATGCTGGACAATCTCCTCACAGATGAAGAAGACTTGAAGCAACAGAAATGTGATTATACAGAAAGATGTTTAGAATACCATGGACAAAATATGTGAGCAACAACAAAATTCTAGAGATATAGCTGGCCTATTAAAAGAGCAAGTGAAAAAAATTATGTCCAGCCTACTAGACAACTAACTCCTTGACTCATTTTTTTCAATCTTTATAGCATTTCCAACATTTGGTCAGGGAATCTGGCTCCGATTTACAAACACCTGACACAGAGTATTGACAATCTGCAATGTTATCTAGAATCTCTTCAGTTTTTTCCATGAGAGACTACTCTCCAGCTGAGGCTAACATAGAGTAGAATTCTACTGGAAGACAGAAATATACAATTTACAATGATATTGCCATTATTGTTACCCACCAGATGGCATAGGAAATACAGGAAGGCTTACTATCTCCCATTATCTTTTCATTTAACAGCTGTCACAAATTTCACCATTAAGAGGTGACATTATGACATTTCTTCCTTCAATTTAATGAAGGAATTGTCTACCAGGGAGGAGATGATGATATCTCTTACATCTGTAGCTATTTCATGTATTTTGCATTAATAGATACTCTTAATGCAAATTTAATCTGTAAAGTAATGTGTCTAACCTTGCAATGTGCCTCTTGAGTGTAGTACAGAGCTGGGTCTGTCTTGAAATTGAACAGATTTATCTCACTTATGGACATTAAGGCTCAAGGCTCATGTTTTACTAGGACAAAATGCAATGAATAATAAATGGTGTAAGAGAGATAAGTAAACCAGACTGATAAGAAAGCAGAATCACTACTATAGCTTCAGCCAACATCAAATAAGGAAAAATGTGCAGAGTTTAATTACTACAGGACTCAATCTCTAACAGGAGTTGGGCTAACTACAAGAGTGGGAGATATGAGAGTGGGTAAGGATAACTACTTGGGTGTCAGATTTGAAACAGCACAAGAAGATAAAAGCAACCATATTGAATTTCATGCAACAACTAATTTAAAATACAAAAGAAAATCATTCTAGTGCTTATAAATGACATACTCTGATGGGATTTTCTATCAGAATTTTGCAACATGTAACATTATATTTGATCATGTTATTTTTCTGCTTACAGAAAGAGGACTGGTGTTTATAAGTTCTTCATGTTATGTAGTACCATGTATAATAACATCAATTATTAAATAAAGTCACCTCAGCAATTAATTCTAACCTGAAGAATATCAATAAAAATGGCAGACAAGCAAAGAGAAAATGATAGAAATACCTTCACACATGTAAAAATACCATAAAAGAATGTCACTCAAGTCAACCAATATCAATAGTTAGATAAAATGCTTACCATATCAGGAATAACCAAGTATTGAAATGTCTAGCGGAGATAAATTAATCTCAATATCCTAATATAGCATGATTATACCTGCAATATAGTAAAACTTATTTACATAAATAGCAAAGACCTGTATAAATATTTGAGAGAAAACTCTTTATCTATATATTTACAGAACTTGAATGTGACAATATTTTGTTCAAGCAGTGAATCAGATACACATTAATAGATATGGAACAGAGAAGTGAATTAAGGCATCTGACTTAAAATAGATGTCCAAGTCATTTTGAGTAATTGGTACCAACTGGCAAGGCAATTTACACTTCACACCTCTAGCATGCATAAATTATAGATTAGCCAAAGGCAAAGAATTAAGTCTTGCAGCATTACATTTTCCAGATAGAAGTCATACAATTATTAAAATCTGTAAGCCTGTCAGAACATGCCATTCTACTTTCAACCAGTTCCTAGGCAAAATATTTTAGGCAGATATGTGTGATTGTGTGTATGAATGTGTTATTAAACTTTTGTTTATTATAAACTATTTTTTCATTGATTATATACTGTAATTATAATGAAAGGTATAATTTTCTTTCAATAAAGGTCATCAAAATTTCAAATATGTATACATTGTCTTTGAATTTTTGAATCACATTGAGAAATGAAGAGTGTTGAAATGTTAAGTGTAGCTCTGGGAGAAGATTTTTGTGAGAATTGATCAAATTTTTTTCTACATCTTTAATTTTACATTTTAGACAATATGTCCCAAAGAAGAGTGAAAGCACTGAACTGCAAGAAATGCAGTCAACAATGGGAGTACGAGTAAGTGACACTTTTATTTTGAGAGATTCCTGTAATCATTCTTACAGGTTTACATAGCATTTTTCTTGAGTTATTACCTGATCTAAATATAATCAAATACACATAGAAATTTACTGATTATGTCCACATTTTTCTTAAGAAATGAATATTCAAAAAAGATTGTTCATGTCATTTACCTGTCTTTTACCATTTAGTTAGAATACAATCTTGCAAAATTATTTTCTTTTCCATTTTTCCATTATTGATACCAAAATTTAAATTGCTAATTTTTGGATTGTTTTTAATAATCAGGTCACTCCTCGCCAAACACCATCCGATGATATCATCTTTTCTGGTAGTGGACCTGGCTGCAATAGTGATGATGAAGATGAATGTACATCAGCTGGTTCTGGAATGGTCGATGATATCATCACTCCCACTGTAATAATCATCACCACACCTCGACCTGCTGTAACTGAATCTAAGTATGTAGGCTTTTCTTTTCTTTTTTTTTAACTTTCTCACACCTAATTGCTGACATTTCAAAATCTCCTGTTTTTATGCATCTATCTAAAACAGACTACTAAGCTTCCTTGTATTGAAGTTGGCAATTATTTATTTGGAAAACAAATGATGTTGGTGATGTTTTTAATGTCTTTAATAGTTTTTTGCTGTATATGACAAACACTTGTTCTCAGGTAGCACAGAATTATTAGGTAGTCTAATATTGCATAATTGATTTATCAAGGCTTTAACATATTTGGATTCAATCCTCAATCTATAAGTGAGATCACTCTTTCAGTGTCCAAACGTTTTTGAAACAGAATTTTCTTCTTAATATCTGGTATCTATGCATAAATGACTACATTTGTAGAAAATGAAGGGAAAAGTCTTAATTCATTCTCTAAGAAAAACATACACAACTGGTTCATCTTTTATAGACCAAATATGTTGGTGTTTCATGAAATTAATATTTTTCATCTGATGATATTTTTGTTTTTATGCAATGAGATAATTGGTTTAATTATAAATGCTTTTTATTATTATCAGTATACATTATTGAAGAAGAGATTTTATGAAAACCTTTAGCAAATTTAATAAATTATGCATTTTCTTGCCTGCAATGAATTGATTCTTTGATTTGAACTCATTAACTGTCATAATGTGTTCTAATTAAATAGTTGTCACTTCTTTTATGGAAAGATTTTGTACTATATTTTGTGTTTTTTGCCTTTATTCATAAAGATTGGTTAAAAAGATGCAGCAAAATATTCCATGTTTGAAAAATATTTTGTTAATTTTTGACATTCAAAAATTAGTTTTTATATTTGTTTGATGCTGAATTAAAAATTTGAAAATATTCCACAATTTGCTTTCTTTTTTTTTCAGGAATAGTGTACCACCCCTTGCTCCTCCAGAGGGTGGCCCTCATATTAAGCACACTGAGAGAATTAAAACACAGATAGGTGTGACTCCAACCAGTACAAACTTTAATCATGATCTAACGCCTGAAGCAGATACCATTCCTGGAACAACCTATGATCATTCTGATGATTTAAATATAGGTCTAATTGTTGGCATTGCTGCTGGTGTCCTTGTGGCTTTAATTGTTCTTATCATAGCACTGTACAAATTCCGAAGTAGAGATGAAGGCTCATATAAAATAGATGAGAGCCAAAACTTTGCATATTTGGACTCCAAACAACAGCAAAGCAATGGAGCTTTATTACCTCACAACAACACAGCGGGTGGTGGTGGAAAAAGTGGTAAGAAAAAAGATGTAAAAGAGTGGTATGTATAACAATTGTGCTTGATGACTGTTGTTGTTGTTGTTGTCTCTCTACAAATCTTTATAAACAGCAGATTCATATCAGCAGGACAGCGTGGTGTTTTGGTTCATCACCATCTTTCCTGCACCTGAACTACCAGCATTAAATGCTGAAAATGCTTTTGGAAGAAGATGAACAGATGGTGTCCAAAATGATAACATGATGCATCAATAATGATAAAAAATCAATGATGTAGTACTGCCAATATTTCTTCTGAAATCTATTTCTCTTGACATCCTAGAACTTAGAATCCTATTCTTTTATTGTTATGAAAACCAAAACCTTGCTCTCAAATGAAAATGCATTTTATTCTCTACTTCCAAATCAAATATTATGCATTTTCTTCAAAATGATTCTGCTTTAAGTAAAATATATTTGATGACTGAAATATATGATATAAAAATCAAATATAAAAGATTTTAATATAGAGTGTTGCAATTTTAACATTTTTATACATTTGTTTATAATTTATTCATTTCTACATATGCAGCTTTTATAAAACATTCATTTATGATATTCAAACAGTCAGCCTTTCCGTTAGGATATCCAAAGGATTGAATTGAAATGAAGAAAACCGATTTCAATGTACACATCTTGTTCACTTGGTTATGTGTGTCATTCAAATGAGCTCTCATTAATTATGCAAGTGTTCAATTTTCTTTGTGAACAGAAATCCTGGTAGTTACTGCTGGATCTTTAGAAAAGAAAAAAATGACATATCATCAATTGATGCAAGTCACTTGCTTGAGAAAACTTAATTCTTGTTCATTGTTCTTTCAATGCTGCAGACAAATGTCTGGGATACTGTTTCAACGGAGCTTCACTGAATATCTGTCATGCAAGAAATGGTGCTATTATGTACCAGGAGAAGTTTTCATTTGCACCCCATACTTTCCTTCCCTTTATTGTTTTTATGTTCAGTTGCATTATGCTCAACACCCACTGAAATGTTGATATTGCATATGCCAGTGAGCAGTAAGAAATCATTTCTAACAACAAGAGCATCTGGCTCATTAACCTTTGAGCAGAACTGGCTCAGTTTGAGAAAATCTACCATGCTTTCTAAAACTTAACTTTTCTCTGCCTCTTCTCAAAATATTCCCTCTGTCATTCATAGCTTGACTCTAATATAATTTGCATGGGAAAACAACATGCTTCAATTGAGCCTAGAATCAGTTTTAAACACACTTAGTGCAATAGTTGCAGACAGATTTCCAGTTCTTGTTTTTAGTTTATCTGTCAACAGACAGAAATGATCAACTTTCTATATTCATTGTGCTTTGCAGCAAAGCACTGCAAAGGAAGAAGAAAACAACAAAAATTATACTTTCCTTATATTGCTGGCTACTTGTTGCCCTTCTATCAATAGTAATAAAAGGCCTATGAAATCTTCAAGATGTACAATTAATAAAGTTCATATCAAAGCTTACATTACTAATGCTTCATAGAACCAGTTACATTTTCAAACTGTTATTAATAAATCCAAAATGATTAGTCTACTTTGAGAAACTAACACAAATACTTCATTATTCAACCGTCTGTCCATTATTTTCAACAGCCTGATGTATTCTTTCTCAAAACTTAGCCAACAATGTCTGTCTGTCCGTCAGTCCGTCCATCTTCTGTTGAAATCTGCTTTTTAAATTATTGAAATCTCTTTTACATATCGTGATAAAAACCCATGTTTTTCTTTCTCTGCAGCTTAAATGAGGATGCAGAAATTTATTTTAATTGTTTAGAAAAATAAAAAAAAATAGAATTAGAAAATAACAGTCATATAAACAGAGATGATTTGAAATTATGTAATTTACTTAAAGTGACAAGTTTTCTTGCATTACAAATGTTGGCATTTGGGTTATTTTCAAATCATTAGATTCTAGACTTCCCAATTTTAAACTCACAATTCTTAATACTGTGATACATTCATCCTTTGGGTACAGGATTCAGTTCTTTAATTAAATCAAGAAAATACAAAATACATTCACAGTGCAGTAAAGAAAAATCTCCAGAATTGGCATATTCCTTGCTTTATTCTGTTTTGTAACTTTTCTATTACATCTTGATCATCAGATTAGGGTTTTTTCTTTACATTTGTCTATGTAAACATTATTGAAAAAGAGAAAGGACATTAAACCTTTTTAATCATTCTTTATTTCTTTCAAAAGATTAAATTTATTGCACCAATTCTCTGTATGATTCCATCAATGCCATTGAATATGATGCAGTCTTGAAATTATCAGAGAATTTCATTCATTATACATATGGTAAGACCAATATAACTGAAAAATTTCATTGATTCTCTTCTTAAGTATTAGTAATTGTTGCATTTGTTTTACTTCAAAATAAGAGAAATTAAATTACTAACTGGCCACTGCTTTTAAGGAATTATTTGCTTATAACAATCAAAACTCTTGATATCTATTCTCTCTGGTTATCTGCCTTTGTAACCAATCTAGATTATTACATTGTTTTAAGATTGATTCTTATTAATTAAGCCTATAAGTAGCAAGTACAAATATTACTAAAACTATACCTAACAAGTGACATATGACACAAATATATTTTTGGGAATATAAAAAGAGGCAGCCAAATGTAGGCTTTAAAATTAACAGCCAAAAAAGAAATCAAACCAAAAAAGTAAATAAACGCTCTTGTTCTTTTTCACATGCCCTAATTTTATTTGTTTTGTAAAAAAAATGTTGATTTCACTTCTGCAATGTTTACTGACACAAATCATGCAAATAACCATTTTTTTTCAATTGATCTTTAAAAATAGGATTTGAGGTGAAAGGAACATGCAGTCACTCTGTGGATCTAATTGAATGAAACTGGTGTTTATGATAATAAGCTCAATATACTTGATTAAAATTTACTTCCAACAGTCTAATTTCCTTCTTCCATCAATTATGTAATCATCTCAGGTATTTAATTTTTCATCCAATTCCAGATGGCAGATAAAAATAAAACAAAGATCTTTATGAAGTTTATAGGTTCATTGTTGAATCCTTATATATAAATATGTTGTCTAAGTTACTGTTAAGTAAAACCAACCTTTGTCATACTGATCTATTTTATTAACTGCATCACATTCTCCAACTAAATACTTCATACTGTTAAAATGTTATATTGTCCTCGAAAAAGTTCTTTCTAATAAAGATATTGTATTTATTCTTTATGTATGCTGTAAGGACCATTGTTAAAAGATATTGTATGTAAGCAAGTGTATAATTAATTTTTGAGGCTGAACAATTATATAAGAATGTGAATGTATGTGTATGTGTGAAGAATTATATTTCAGTGCATTTATAAGCACAAATGGATGAAACCACCAAGAAATGATGAAAGCAATTTCTGTGTACAAATATAAGATATTAACTGAATCTTTTAAAGTAACAAATATTTCAAAGTTTCTAGTTAGATAAGTTTTTTTTCAACAATATAACAAGAGATACACTTTTAATCAGCTTCTTAGCTACATAGGAATAACAAATAAATAAAATTTTCACGATTAGTGTTCAGCTTTTCCCTGTTTCCAATAAAGCACATGTGAATATGTGTTTGCATTTATAGTGATATAGATATGTATAAAATGTGCATTATTGTTAAATATATGTGTGTATGAGTAAATATTATATATATATATATATATATATATATATATCTGTGTGTGTGTGTGTGTGTATATATATATATATATATATATATATATATGTAATGGCACATAATGTGTATGCTGACCAAAAAAGAAAAGTAATGAGAAAAATGCTACTTAATCAGAATTGAGTGGCAGAAGAGCTTCTTTTTCCTACTGTTCAGATTTTATTGTTTGAAAATTTCTTTTTACTTGGATAAAACCAAGTTTCTGCCTTAATGAATTCCATTGATTAATCTTGCTACAATTATGCTTCACCCAACTGGATTTTCCTTGCCAGTTTAAGTGTACAGAAAGTTACTATAATATGCAATACACATACTCTATTGAAACTTATATGTAAGTAAGTATTCTGTGAAAGTATTTAAGAGTGTGTATGTTGGTATATGTCTTGGTACTTGTATTCCATAACTGACCTTGTGCATCATGACGGACTGACAGACCATCATGACCCATTACAGCTGCCTTTCCTTGATGACAGACAATGTGAGGCAAATGAACCAGCAAACTCTTTCTTCTTCTACTTCCACATTCTCTGCCAGTTATGTACATTTCTATACTTTATACTTAAACCCTGTCAATCATTAAGGAAATATTTCAAAACCTGCAGCCAAATTTCTGCCAAAATTTATAGGTATGTCCTTCATTTTTTTGACCAAAATTTAATCTTCAAATTTAACACCATCTTATTCATATTATTTTCCTCTAAAAATATAACCTTGCAGTAGATTCTTTTTATTTTAGAATTTGTAAACAAATGATTATGACGATCTTCTAATAACTTTTATAATTTTATATAAATCTATAAGTTATTTGGCAAATAAGTACATTTTACCAATAACTTGATTACTAATATCCTTATCTGTAAATGGTTTTGTTTAATGTATGAATATCAACACAACTATTGAGTTCATTTTTTCTTGAAATTATGCAAGAACTGACTTCACTGGAACATAGTAAACAATTCTGAAATCTAGATAAAAGTACAAATACTGGAAACTTGTTGCTCATAAAAGTTGAGCATCTTATTCAGTCCTATTTTTTGCAATCTAAAAAAATTCTTCCACATATATGATTCACAGCTGTAGCTGTTATGGTCTGAATTTTCATCATTTACTATGATGATTTCTAAGTTACTTATAAGCATTATCCTACTCTACAAAAAAATAAAATTATATTTCATTTTGAATAAGAAAAGCTTTACTCCTGCAAATATTTTGTTTAGAATTTTACAACAAATAATTATATAAGTAATGCTTGATATTTTATTTCCATGGGAGAAATATTTATCAGTGAAAAATTGATTTTTCATATTTTATTTAGCTAATTTTTACAATAAATCAATGAAATTAAAATCTATCTTTTTTTTAGATTTTTCCCTTTTGAGCTAGAAAAAGCATTTTGACAACGCATGCCTTACATCTACTTTGCAAATCTACTGCATGCATTTCAAGCTGCTAAATTTTGAAATTGTCAAGTGTGTACAATGGAAAATATGTTTAAAACCAAAGTACTCCATTAGATACATTTCAAAAACTCTGATCCAATTAAAAACACAACAATGATAGTTTTGTCTTGTATGTACATTCCGAATTCTCACTCACAAAAAGACAAATCATAAAATTAGCAAGTTCTTCTGGATATTCAATTATCTTCAAAAGCAAAATGAGCTGAAATTATCTTTGAAAACATGAAAATAAATTAAATATGCAGAACTACATTTACTTCTCACCAAATGTTAGACAAACAATTAGACACTTAAAGATAATCTCATGTTTGTCTAAGCTCAGTAATGAAAAATAGGGTATTGAATTGTTGAAACATAATTTCACTGTGTAATTTCCATACATTGGATTGTTGTCCCATTTTCACTTTGGTAGTTGTTAGCTGTTAATTTTTGGGTTTGATTCATTCACTAGAATCTTTGGCAGATAGAGTTGTATTTCCTTCCCAATTTCAGGCCGCAATATAAAGAAATAAGCTTTAACAAATAAAATATTTTTCTCTTCGATGCATTATACACATACCTGAAATTGTAACCTTATTCAAACAATTTGTAAAGATAAAATGGTTACATTTTTGTTGTTTCTTCTGGTTATTGCTTATATAGAAGAATCAATTTCCCAAGAATATTTTTTTATTATTCTTGGAGACAAACCTGTTCTTTGCCAATAGATTTTAAATGTAATAACCTCTTGTAAGAAATTCCAAAGGAAAGTAATTTATGTATGATTGGATTGGCTTAAATCTGGACAATCCAGTCATGAGATAAAACAATAATTAGAGAAGGCATGAAAAATTTGGCTATGGTTTTGCACTAGGAAATCTTGCGAGATGGTGTTCTACTCAATAATATATCTATTATTACAGAACTTGGCTCTTATTTTTTGTCATCAAACATGTTTCAGCATGTATTAATGGCTATAACAGTTTTATTCCCAAAAGCCGCCTTTAAGAGAAAAAAAGCAGCTCCTTGAATATTTTGGTGATAATTATCAGATTTGTCTCTTGTGTTGAGTGTATCCCCATTGTGTGTATCTGCAGTATGAAGAAGTCCACCCAAATTCTCTTGCACTGCCTCTGCTATCTGTCAACAGGAAACAGAGCCAGTGAAGTCTTGATCAATCAGCAATGGAAATGAAACTATGGAAATGAAATCGGACAATAAAAGATTTCTATGAAAAATACTATGAACAACACTTGTTGAGAGACAAGTCAATGGCAGTTGCAGTTGTGTATATAACATACTACTACTACTAGTAATAATAATTATTAAAACAAATTTTGGTTGTAATCATGTAGAGATGGATAAAAAGGGCCACTGCCTGCATTCAATTATGAGTCAGTATGTACAAAAACATGTGGGTGTGTTTGTGGGTGTGTATGTGTATATACATCTGTGTGTGTGTGTGTGTGTGTGTATATATATATATATACACTAATACTTATATAAATCCTGTGTCTGAATATATATATATATATATATATATATATATATATACACACAAACACACACAAAGCATGTGTTTCTGTGCAACTGAAGAGCAAGATATATATATATATTTTTTTTTTTTTCAAGAATTTTATGAAGAAAAAATCTCTACAAAAATTAAAGCCAAAACTTGAATTCCATGTAACATTCCATGCTGTGGAAAACAATAAAAAGGTGCCAATTGGTAGAAACAGAGAAACACAGCAAAGACTCAACCATCAAGATCACATGAATACATTTAGCCACCACCACTCTTACTACTACCACCGCCACACCACCATCCATTTGTAGGGTTGGCTCTGAACAAGTGGGATACAGAAACATTCAAGTTGTAGGAAATATTGTCTGCCCCTCTTAAAACAACATTTTCCTCAGCCTTCTTTTGTTTTATTGCCTCTCCATTTTGTTTCTTCTCTTGTGAGTTGCTTATCCAGTTGAAACGGCATCACAGAGTGCAGACTGTTGTTACAGTCAAAGAAGTTCTCACTGTTGAAGCTTGGACACTATTCTATTGATTTTTTGAGGCCTCTTTCACTCATTTCATTTGATTTCCTCAACTGAATTTTCAAAAAGGCTTTGGAGCGGATTACATCTTGGGCTTCTATCTATCATGTGTGTGCATGTATGAGTGTGTGAAAAAATATATATTTGTATGTATATCTCCATACATAGACACAAATTTATAATTCACTGTACAGCAGGTATAAAAGATGTTCATGCAGATCTTTTACATACAATTAAAAAATTGTTTTGTTAAACTATCCAAAACCTCCGTAAATGTACAGCAAGTCTTCCCAAGGCTGAGTTAAACCTCACCTCTAAACACAAATAGAAACAATTTTGATTGCTCTTGTCATACTTCAGTTGTGCTAAACATGGTCTGCTGCAACATAAATACAATAATTTTATTTTTCTTTTAGAAGAAACCATTGGTAAATTGTGTGTGTGTGTGTGTATGTGTTTTGAATATAAAAATTTATTCCATTCCATATCATTGGTTAGTAAATAAATAAGAATAAATTGTTTTATCCTCCAAACCCGTGGAGAAAAAGTGAGACAGCCAAAGTTTTTTGGACCCAAATTCTTTTAGAAAAGTTATTTTAGTGTCTAATTATGGTCTCTCTCTCTCTCTCTCTCTCTCTCTCTCTCTCTCTCTCTCACTCTCATTCACTCCCTCACTCATATATATATATTTTAGCTTGACCAAGAGCACTGTCAGAAGCAGACAAGAAAAGCTATCATCTTAGCACATTTCTCTATCTTGGGCTTTTCTGTCTTTCAAATGCATGAAAATCACTTTTGCTTCTTCTAAGATGATTTTTATTTCTAACCCACTTTCCCCAGCCAATTATGCAGTACAGCAGCAACAGGCAGCTACAAAGGCAGAAGACCTCATTTGTGTTCTGCCAGATTTTAACATTGATAACATATATCCTTTTTAGGGAAGTATCCTAATATCTATATATGAAACATGGAAAAATATCCTAATTGTGCATATGTAAATATTGTTTAATTTTCACATTTGGCTAATAAAAGAATTGAAACTTGAGTGGTACATTGGATATGGCTCTATTGTTATACAGATGTTTTTTGTTGATGTTAGGCACATTTAATTGACTGTACTCCAATTGCCATTTATATTTTTATTCTTTTTGCTCCCTTCTGTCATAAACCTAGGCAGCTGTAGGAAAAAAAAACAAATCAAAAACCTATACATTTATGTTGTTGTTATGTGATGACTAACATTTTACTAAAGCTGTGCTTGTGTGTCATCTCCACACAGCTTGTTTGTCTTTCTCATCTACTTTCTGCCTGTTTTGTACTTCTGGCTGATCAACACTTTAACATATTGACTAATATTCTTCTTCTTCTTCTTCTTCTTCTTCTTATTATTATTATTATTATTATTATTAGCATCTGTGTGGTTTACAGTTATGTCCACCTACACCATTTATTATTTTTCTATAAGATCATTTAAAATTTTTACCTATCTTCTCCTTCTACAGCCATAAATTCATGTGCCCAATGTGGACATTTCTTTTCAGCCCTTCAAAGATAATGTTCTAGATCTAGTTCTACAGAAAAGTTTCTTATACTCTTTGTTGCTTGTTAAATTTCATGAACTTTTTCAATTGCCATCTTTGAATAACAAGAGCTACTGTTAGAATTTTAGCTTTTCTCCTTTCAATGTTCAGTTTCAACAGTGAGATTAGTATCACATGATGCTCTTTGACTTGTGTGCTTTGAAAGATGCCATTCTAATTATATTAATATTTTTTCCACAAATATCTTTCCTATATTTTCTGTACAGCTAGAAAGTAAAAGGCTCACATATTTTTAAAAATGTTATACCTATATATTTTAGTTATCTGTCCAATCTTTAAAATATTCCTTCCCTTCTCCTCCAAACACAGGAGTAATTCACTGCAAATAACCTTTTTTTTTCTTTATTATGACTTCTTTTCCCAAACATTGAACTTTGGAACAATGTTAATCTCCAAATTCTCTTAGGTATTTTCTGCATATTCTGAGTTGTGTCTAACACCACTCCCTTGTGATGTAAGCATCATCACATATCCTGCCAAGGGGGGTTGGAGAATGTTTTTTCTAGACAGCCATCAACTAATTTTCCCACTACACTATCCAACTAGAATTGCTATTACTCCTACTTCTACTAAGCAGCTAAGGACATGTCTTAACCACATTTCATCCTCAGTTTGGCTAGTTCTCAGAACCTTGAAGTGCTGGCTGCTTTGTAATGGATGTGCAGAGTCAGAAATTTGGAATATATCGACAATGACATGTTTTACTATTAATGACTACAAAAATTGTTTTGTGTAGAGCTTGCTACTTGCAATGTCCAACTTAATACCAATTTTGTATGACTGTACAGACTATATGTGTAATTAATAAATAAAATGGTTTGTTTTCATAAAAAATATTGTGTCTGATTTCAGTTATTTTTGGAGATTTTTCACATTTTCAATTCTTCTTTCTCAAACCATTTGATGTTTTTTGTTTTTGTTTTCAGTCTATTAAGATGAATTTTTAGACTAATTTTACCAATAAAATGTTTCTCCTGTAGTTGACTTTTAAACAATGTTCTGCTTGGGTTTTGCTGTACCAATTCACACAACTGTGAAAGAAAAGCTAGAAAATAAATGTATACTTTTGCTTGAACAAAATAAGTTGTTTTTAAAGAAATCAATTAAAGAAATATTCCAATGGTTTTCATTACTTAATGTAGATTTTCTGACTAACATTTATTTTATTTCTGTTAATCTGATAAAAAATCTTGTTCAAAATCATAGATAAATAACTGATTTTCCACAACTGAGTTATTTTCAAAGAATTTATTATCTAAATTAAAAGAATGTATGAATGGAGAAAGTTGCTGTCATTTTGTTAATTCATTGCAACTAAATGTCATAAGTGATGGGAATTTAAGTATTTAATTGGATTTCTTGACATTCTCTGTTTTTTCTAATTTTCCCAATTATGTTAACACTTCTGAAAATATTGTTGCTTCTAATAATGCCTTTTAAGTGTCAAGTGCTGTCAGTCACAATCATTAAATCAATTCTTATGCTTACTAATTACTTTTACCAAAAAGAGGTTAGCAGTTGAATCACACTGTCCAAAAGTAAGAACTGTAATGAAACATTTCTTTTTTTATTTGAAACAAGATCACATGCTTCATTTTGACTAACATTTCTATAAGCTATACATATCAAAAGTAAAAATACTCCACCCAATAAAATAATCTATTATATAGCATTTTTGAAACTTCACAACTTATGATTTTCCATGTAAATATATCTGAAAAAGTTATTTGTTTTTATTAATATAAGAACAACTTTATATCTGCAGTCTATAAGAAGCTAACTTTGTGTTCATGGAGAGATTAAAGTGTAGCTGAAAGAATTTTGTGAATATTTGTGACAAGGCTGAATAGGAAAGACACCTATAAATAGATTTGCATCCAGGTTCTTACACACATTTCACCTTTGTTAAAAAAAATAACTAACATTTACACTTATATTACCAATCTCCCTCTATATCAATAAGAACATTACTTTTGTCTAATAAAGTCTTTTAGAGGACAAAATGCAGAGAATTTTTCCATTTTGTCATGCAATTATCCAACATTTCCTTTATGAAAAATTCAGCTTCACTAGTGAAATGTGTGAAAATTCTACTAAAGAATACAATATTAGATGACATCTTTACAGAAAAGAATTGATATATTTGTACTGTCAACAATTCATATTTCATTGACATTTCACACTTTAATTAATTCTTTCTAAGGTGGAACAACAAAACTGCCAGAAATTTTAAAATTAAATGAAATTCTGAATTTATTGACATTTTAAAATCCATTTCTAATAGGGATTTATGAATCCCTATTAGAAACTTAAGCATAGAATTGTAATGTTTTGGGCTGTATTTATGCTGTTGGGCATTTACACCCAAACCAAATATAATGATCGATATGGTGAGAACAGACATCATAAAATAAGCATCCACAAATCCTTCATAAGTACAAAAACTCTTCAGTCTCAAAAATTACATTAAACTTTACATTTTTTGATTCTTCAAATTCTTTATTTAATAAAAATAACTCTTTTTACCAACAGTGATGTGATGAATTTCAAAATTGCACTGAAAAATTACCAATATATTTTTAAAAATAAATATTCACTGTAAATTGTTTTTTCTGAATCTTTAACAAAAATTTGTTTTTGTGTTTTATTGAATTATTTTTTTTGTAAAGTGTGGGATGAATTTTATTGAAATAATATCTTCAGGGTTTGTTAAAAAATTTCTCAAATAATGTCAGCCAAATTTAAAAGTATAGAAAAGGGAGGATGAAACTGACTAAAAAGTTTTCTGTGATTTGTATGAGAAAGAAATAAAAGGGAGAAAGTTATTGCTACTCATTCATGCTCCTATAATTTCTAAGTTAACTACCTTCACATTTTAAGCAATAAGAGGGGATATAAAAGAAAAGAATGGCATTGTAAAAAACAGAATGAAAAGAAATAGACATATATTTATAATCTTTCATGCAGATTTCTTTCTTTTTTTTTTTGGAGTTGTAAGGTTCAGGCTAGAATGTATGGTTTCAACAAAAATAAAACCCAACATGCAAATTGGTGATGCCAAAATCAATGTTATAAATGCTTGTATGGTAACACAGGAGTAAAAACAAAACAAGAAAAGAAGACAAGAATTATTAAGATAAAATTCTTTGTATTGCCAAAATAGAGGATCATGGCCCAATGTCTCTTTGTGGGTGAGGAAGTATGGGGCGAGTAAATCAGTGTCATGAGTGCTATCCTTAAAAATAGACAAGGTGGATCAGCATTTTTTATTTTTGTTTTTAGCAGCAACGTTTGTGAGTGGCACCTTTTATATTATGTTTTATTTATATGTGTATATATATATATATATATATATATATATATATATATATATATATATATATATATTGGAAAACTATTTGTTTTGTTAAATGAATGCAAAGCTCAGAGCCTCTACTAATGTGTGACTTTTCATTTTTAGTTTTACTTTCTTAGCTGCCTGACAGTTTTAATATAGAGTAAATTAGAAAGAGATCTAATTTGAAGCAGAGTATAATGGCTTCCTAGATCTCAATCTGATTCATGGATAGTGAGTGGATATATGCAGCAAGGATATTTATGTTGATTTGGGGTGATTCTATTGTTGATATTAGTGGATAATAAAGTCTTTGAAATGTGTTAAGAGTTGTCTCCATGTTTGTGTTTTGGGAATTTGTTTTGCAGTAGTTTAGAGTAGTATTTCGATGGTTTCATCAGATATGAAATCTTGTGTCTTTATATGCTCCTCAGACAGAAGTGTGTGTGGCGACTTCAGTGCTAGCTGAGAATTCTACAAATGCAGAGTAAGGGAAAAGTTTGTGTATTGCAGATGATTGGAACGTCGTTTGAGATGATGCCTATGAGCACAGTGAGCACAGTCAGTTTCACCATTTTTGTTTTGCATCTGAAGTACCATGTCATTCATTTTGGTTACTTCACAGCCACAGTAAATGTGTTGTAAATGTGTATGGCTGATTGAGGTCGATGGAATAGAACCTTGTCTACAATCTGTGTTGAGTTTCTGCAAACGATTTGGAATGATCATCTACCTCACCTACAATGAGCTAGGGGTTAGTTTGGTTGCTTATATTTCATACAGGTGATGCAGGCTTTATTTCACGGTTCTTGAACTCCTACCAGTAATTGGAAAGATGTTCCTGCATACTAGAGTTATTTTTGCAGTCATTAGCTTGATAGAGATATCTGACATAGAGTCTATAAGGTACCAGTTTGGGCATGTTTTGACCATTAAGACGGTGGTACTGGGTTCCAAATAAAATTAATGGAAATGCTTTTTGGAAGATTGTGGTCACTGTGTTGGTTTCAGGTACCTCGTTTGAGTCAACCTCTTAATGATTTTTGATAGCTGTTAGGGCACAGTTGGCCTAATGAAAATCTTTAAGAAAAGACTGTTGGGATGAAAACAAAAGGGTTTTTGTCACTTCCCCTGTTTTAAGGCTCAGAGCATTCTGGGTAAGGGAGCTACTAAGGTGAGCTACTCAGGTCTCCGTGGAAAACATCTTATCATTACGCATCCCGCGACTCCACTCACCATCCGAACTGTTTCATTTGAGTAAAAATTGTTAACGGTTTATCCTTTCGTTCCATCTTCTTATCCTTCAAACAACCACATTTCGCCCACTTGGAACATAACAAAATTGACAACTAGGTAGGTCTGACCAACGTGAACATACACACAATTCAACAATTCAGCGACTATAATTGTACTTCATTGTGCGCCTTCATAAACAAAATTATCCACATCAACAGAGGCGGCGGCGCGTTCAATTACGGAGTTCCACTATGACTCGGCTGATAAACAGACTTTTTTCTGCACATGGTTTGCGCGATTTGAGGATTTTTCAAGGTGGAATTTAAAGAACAGACTGGTGACTGAAAGTCAAGCCCCGGAAACTTGGACCCTCTGAACACTACATTCTACTAAAACACGCGCGACAATTTCGATGAAATAGTTGAGACAGTATGTCAAATATTCGTTGAGCAAACTTCTCTTTTTAATATGCGGTTCAATTGCCTGAATATTACAAAGTGTGACTCACTCGATTTTGCTACGTATGCTGGCGTCGTGAACAAAAATATGTGATAGATTTAAAATCACCGACGCACACTTTAAGTGTTTAATCTTTGTATGTGGCCTGAGGTCAGCATGTGATGCGGACATCCGCACAAAGATTCTATCCAAAATCGAACAAAAACCTGATATTACTCTGCAGCAAGTTGCAGTGGGGTGTCAATGACTGGTGAATCTTAAACACAAATTGACTTTGATACAACAGTCGGCACCACTAATACCGACCGCAGTTAATACTGTTCAAAGGCTAAGCAGCACCATTACGCATTACCAGTTCCAGATGATCTCACCATACTCATTGATGGAACCTGGTTTGCGGAACTAGATCTCACAGAGGCCTATTTTCAGGTGGAAGTTTCTAAAGCCGCCAGAGAACTGCTTACCATTAACACACACAATGGTTTATTTCAATTTAAAAGGCTCCTTTTTGGAGTAAAAACAGTCCCAACTATATTCCAGCAGATCATAAATACGATGCTAACATGGGTAGATGGGGAAGCTGCATACATAGATGATATTATAATTGTCGGTCAAGTAACGAATGGGTCAGTAATATCCTGATACAAATTCCGACCGGAAAAGTGCCATCAATAAATTACCTGGGCTTTATATTTGACAAAAAAGTTTGTAATCCAGATCCTGCAAATTTTGCAGCTATTCATTGAATGCCACCTCCAAAAAATGTCAGCAGTTTACGCACATTTCACAGGCTGGTTAGTTACTATGATAGTTTCCTATCTTCACTTCACCAAATTAAGTCACCACGTGGTCGTGGCCCCGAGACTGCCAAGAATCTTTTGACAAAATCATATCATTGTTTCACACATTTCGATCCAATACAGAAGATTGTGGTGGCAGCTGATGTTTCAAGTCATGGTGTGGGAGCAGTTATCTCACACATATTCACAGACAGAACTGGGAAAGTCATTATGCATGCAGCTAGGTTTCTGACAGCTGCTGAATCTAATTACAGCCAAGTAGAAAAGGAAACTCTTGCACTAATTTTTGCAGTGAAGAAATTCTATAAGATGCTATTCACACTTCTGATGAACCACAAGCATATTTTCCATATTTGGCTCAAAAATGTATAATCAGCAAGCTGATTACAACATTGGGAAACCATATTATCGGGGTATTATTTTAACATCCAGTACTGTAAGATGACGGAATTTGATCAGACCTCATCTGTACACAAACAGCGTCAGACAACGATATCATCATCGCTGCCATCAGCATTGAAGATGACTATAAACGCACGCTTACTGATTGCATCAGAACAATTCCTGTGACAAGTGCTGACATAAAATGGGAAACACAAGACAATCATACAAAAAGTGTTCAAGTTTCTCCGACATTCATGGCCCCTGATGTCACAGGAGATCTTCAAAAGTTTCAGCGTCGCAGAGACTCTCTATTGGCCATTGATGATTGTCTGATATTCACAGATCGTGTCGTTGTTCTCATTAAACTGAAGCAATCAGTTCTGAAACAACTATATTCAGGACACAGACATTTACTGGATAAAAGTGTAGTCTACTGACCTAACATAGACACAGGCATAGAACATGCCATGGCCGGACTCCCTTACCATCTGGTCTTAGATAATGGTTCACAATTTACATCGGAATTGTTCTGTCACTTCTGCATCTCCTGCTGTATCACACACGTCCGGGCACCATCTTATTACCCACAATCCAACAGTCAAGCTGAACGTTTTGTGGGAACGTTCAAACGTGCTCTACTTAAAGTAAAGAGGGAGGGATCAACAACAGAGGGGAGACACGGCACGCTTTTCTTCTTTCTTACCCGATCAACACCAAATGGAGCAGTGAGGAATGACCTATCATCAACAGAGGCACTCATGAGTCAAAGCTCCATACTATACTCGACGCTTTACGGCCATAACAACATCAACAACATCATCACACAAACAAAATGAAGGAAATACATTTCCAGTTGGTGTTTGCCAGGAATTACAGATCTAGTCAGAAAAACTGGACACCTGGCACCATTCATAAAAGAAAGGAATTATGATGTACAAGTTGGAAATCAACTCTGGGCACGACACAAAAATAAAATACGTCTCAGATACACCAAAAATTAGCAACAATCCAAATATTTCATTTGACCTACTGACGGACACTTTTGAATTGTCATCTCTTTCACCCCCACTCCATTCAAGAAAATCGAAATGAGAATGAGAAACTATATAGGTACAGGCAAAAGCGCAATCACACTAAGGTTGACCCTAGGCGTGCAGGATACATCTAAATACTTAAACAGGGCACAGTTGGCCTAACGAAAATCTTTAAGAAAAGACCGGCGGGATGAAAAAAATGTTTTTCTCACTTCCCCTCTTTTAAGGCTCAGGGCATTCTGAGTAAGGGAGTTTGGCCATGACACTAAGGTGATCTACACAGATCTCCAAGACCCACATCTTATCATTACGCATCCCGTGACTCCACTCACCATCCGAACTGTATCACATATTGATAAATTTTGTTAACAGTTTATCCTTTCGTTCCATCTTTTTTTTTTTTTTTTTAAGCATTTCACCCCAAGCAAGGCGGAAAGCCACTAGGACGCAAGGGGTTACAGAAAATTTAGAGCAAGATCAGATAGGAGTGATAGAGGAAAGGATGAGGAGAAGGATAGTGGATAGATCAAGGCAACTGGAGATGTCGATTGACATTACATTTGAATAGCTGGAGATTATAGCTCACAGGGAAACAGGAATAGGGAAGAGAGTTCCACAGGCGAGAGGTGCGAGACATGAAGCTATTGGAGTAGAAGAGACGGCTACATTTTGGAGTTTTGACAGTGAAGGGGTGAGAGCGGGATGCCAGCCTCGTATGGCGCTTGAACTCATGACGTCTGGGAACCAGCGAATGCAGCTCCTCGGAGCAATTTCCATGAAAGTATTTGTAGAACAGACAGAGGGAGGCGACGGCGCGTCTGTGAGAAAGTGACTGTAGACGAGACGCCAGAGCAGGGCCAACTACATTGCATATCCGCCTCTGGAGCCTATCAAGAACCCCGAGGCAAACAGAAGGGGCACCAGACCATATATGGCAGCAATACTCCATGCAAGGGCGAATTGTTGATTTGTAGATCTGGAGGATCGACTCCGGGGAGAAAAACTTCCTGGTGCGGCTCAGGGAGCCAACTTTCCTTGCAGTGGACGAGGCAATTGACTCAATGTATTTATTCCATCTCAGGTCAGCAGTCAACGTGAGACCGAGAAGCCGCAGAGAGGTGCTCTTGAGAAGTTGAGCATCAGACATTCTAATGGAGGGAAGGGAAGGATCTCTGTGGTGATTAATAGAGAGCAGTTTTGTCTTAGAAGCGTTGAAGTTGACCAGCCAATTCTTGCCCCAGTTCACAATCGATTGGGGTCCTTTTCGAGACGCACGGCCAGGTGAGTTTTGTCAGTGAGACTAGATTTGTTTTTGAGGCAGGAATAAATTGTGGTGTCATCCGCGTAGAAGCCAACTTGGGAAGTTATGGCGTCAGGACGGTCATTTATGTAGATAAGGAATAGAGTGGGGACTAGGATGGAGCCTTGAGGAACACCTGCGTTCGTGGGATTGGAACTGGAGGAGAATCCGTTGAGAATGACCTTCAGTTCACAGGAATGATTGTATTAGGTTATATAATCGACCCGTAATGCCATATCCCTGGAGCTTGCGAAGAAGGCCGGCATGCCAAACCCTATCAAATGCTTTAGAGATGTCTAGTGCCACGGCACGAGCTTCCCTGTTATTTTGAAGAGCTTGGTAGACAGTTTCAGTGGTGGCCGTAAGCCTATCGGGCAAAGTGGAAGCCATATTGCTTGTCTGAGAGCAGATCATAGGATGTAAGGTGGTTAACCACTTCGGTATTGATTAGGGCTTCGAAGACTTTGCTGAAGAAAGGAAGGAGACTGATAGGACGGTAGTTGGCAGGGTCAGAGGGGTCACCGGAGTTCTTGAAGACAGGAACGATCGAAGAGGACTTCCAGCAGTCAGGAAAACAAGATTCCTTGAGGCAGTAGTTGTATAGTTTAGAAAGGGCGGGCGCCAGTTCAGGCGCGCATTTCTTCAAGACAATGGCTGGTATCCCGTCTCCACAACTAGCCTTGTTGGGGTCTAAATTGGAGATAACGCCCAGTACCGAAGATGGGGTTATGTTTAACCCACTCAATATGGCCTCAGTTCTAAGAGGGAAGTCGGGTATGGGTACACCGGAAGAGTCGAGCGTAGAGTTGAATGAAAATTTCCGAGCAAAACATTCAGCCTTGTCGGTAGAGGAGGTCAGGACTTCGAACTGGTTGAATAAAGGAGGTATAGAGGGTTTGCAATTGTTCAATACGCTCTTGCAGAGACGCCAATAATCTTTGGAGCCAAATTTGCGAGATGCAATACGTTCCTTCATCCGAGCCGCAAATAGTGACTTAGCATCGTTGAGGACACGCTTACACTCGTTACGGGCGGAGGCAAAGAGACGTCTATTGCAGTCAGACATGTCGCTAAGGAATAGGTGGAAGTAGTGGTTCCTATGGGCGATGGCGGCTGAGCAAGCAGCGGAGAACCAGGGGGAGGAGCGCGACTTGACCCTATATTTACCTGATGGGATGAAAGCGTCGATTCCAGCTTTTACCCAGGAAGAGACCTCAGAAGCACATTCTTGGACGGGGAGCTTAAAGACTCCATCCCAGGGGACATCGCGGAGGAAATCGCGGAACGCGTCCCAGTCAGCTCGTTGATAGTAGAACGAAGTTCTAGTGGTAGGAGGTTATTTATAGGGGGTGGAGTTGAAGGAGATGTAAACAGATACTACTGCATGATCAGATTTACCAAGAGGTCAGAGTTGCCAGGCGCTGCAGGATTCGGGGATGGAGGTAAAGCACAGGTCGAGAAGAGAGGCTTTACCTTCCCGGTTGAAGGCAAAACGAGTGGGGAACTTAACTATCTGTGTGAGGGAATGGGAGATTGAAAAATTGAGCGTTTGAATGCCTGCATGGTCGGTAGTCGCATTCTTAAGCCACAAGGTGTGATGGGCGTTAAAGTCACCAAACACAAAAATGTGAGCAAACGGGTGGAGGGAGAGAGCCTTGTCTATGCTGTCAGAAATTCTATCGAGTATCTCACAGTCTTGAGAGGATGGAGAGCGGTAAAGGAAGAAGAGATAGCTTACCGCATTATGGAGAGAGAGTCGGAGACTGGTCTGGCGATTCGAGAGAGAACTCTCTGGCCAGAGGGAGATGTTCCTTGACGTAGACACCAAGACCGTGCATGTGGGTTAGAGAGTCTTTCCTGAGGAGAGGAAGGTAGCCGGGGATCGAGAGATCAGAAGAGGGGATAGACGAGACAAGGTTTGTCTCACAGAGAGTCAGTATATCCGGGCCGTTTGCAGTGAGGAAAGATTCCAGACTGCAGAAGTTTGTCCTAATGCCACTGATGTTGGAGAACGAAATGTTGAGGGGTTTAGGTGATTTTTGAGATCTGGTTTAGGGTTAATCTTTCGGTTTTTGTAACTCATGTTGAATTTTATTTGCAAGATGAGAAGGTCCGAAGTAAAAGAAACAGACAGTTTCGACCGTGACGCGGGCAGAGAGGAGTTGGTACAACCTGCATCATTATGTGGCCTCAGGGCTGCCCACCGGAGGTGACTGCAGGGACACCTTTTCATGCGCGACATGGCACTATTTACACCCCGGTATTATACAACTGTTGATCAGAGCGGCCGCTCAAGACGCTACGCAAGAGTTAGGGCCCCTAACTACCAGTCGGAAACAATTCCAGATAAAATGGTTAAAGGTGTACCCTCAGAATGAAGAGGTGATGCCACAGACTGCACACAACACAAAAAACAGAGCTGCACTAATACAGAAGCCGGAGAGAGAAAATAACATATATATAAAACCCCTTCCTATTACAAGAAACAAGGCGTAAACCTTTACTCATGTCCAATAGAAGGGGGAGGAGTCTGACCGGGCGGTAGAAGGGATTACCTAAATATATCCTATTACAGATAACACAAAAATTTTTTAAAACAGAGGGAAGGATGGGTGGGGAGATAACAGGCAAGGAGTCCTGGTTTTTAAACTTAAAATAAGTTTTCTGTTGTCTATTCTAAAAATAAATTGAAAATAAGGTTATGCGTATTTATTATCGCATGTTCATGTTTTTCCTGATTTTTTTTTTCGAACCGGGAAAATTACTAAACTATCAAATAAATTTGAGAATCAATGGGACAAAATGTCTTATTATGGTAGAGCACATTTTGATTATTGTGGGGGTGGGGAGAAAAAAAAAAATAAATTAAAAAAAAAAATAGAAAAATGTAAATCTTCTTACTTTTATTCACACAACCACATTTCACGCACTGGAAGCATAAATAGCATCTTGTCGGATGTCTGTTCAGCGGTGTTATTGATATCAATAATTGTTTCGGGGTGCTTCTGGTTTACAGGAGTCAAACCAAGCAGTTACTTTTTTAGTTTGGCTCCGGGCTGAAACTAAATATGCCTCCTCCTGTGGCACATCGTACAGCTTAGAAGCACATGGCACCATTTACTTTTGGCAATATATCTTCACCGGGAACTATCTGCAGCTCAATCTAGGAAAAATCCTGTTTGCAGAATATGTCCTTGCTTGGGACATAGTAGATAAATCCGGTCCGCTTGAATCTGGCGTCTTAAACATAGCTTCTCTAAAAATACAGAAGAATCTCCATATTATATATACGACTCTATCTTTTCGTTCTCCTTTCACTCTTCTTGCTGTGTAAATATATTTTTCTCTGTGTAAATATGTATATATACAATTTTGTGTCTGTCTTAATGGTATAAAACACTCTCTGAGAACAAAGTATGTGAGTCATTCCTTTTCTTTTCAGCCATTCCGTCCTGTCCGTGAAATATATTGTTATTGTATCACGGATATAATAATGGGAGAAATATAAATGGGGAGCGGGGGATAAACCTTTCTTCCATAGCTCTCTCCATTATAGGTTCTTCAACTGTGTTTTTAAGCCAGCCTGCAATGTCTTTTAATTTCTCACCATTCTATTTTTGATGGTTCCATACTGGGCTGAGGTGCTGATAATTCATCATTTGATCATTATGGCTTGCTAAGCTAAGCCTTTAGCTGTTGATATGTAGAGGTGTCCTGTTGCAAATTTTCCATCTGTTGTAATATGCCTTCATTAAGAAGTTGGTTGACAGTTTTGACGAATTCATTCTCCATTCGCGAGTAATTGGCTAGTTCTGGTTTCACTTGAATCTTGTATGCTTTGTTCAGATCCATAATAAAGCAGTTCAAATCGTTGCCTGGTTCAAATTTTCTGATATCTCGCATTGCACCATGTAGCGATTGCTGCTGCATTAGTAGTTCGTAGTCTGTGGGGTTGTGGATTGTATCTGTAATCCTAGTAGCGTCAGATTTTAGGGCTGACAACATTTCTCGTAGGTTCATCAATGACCGCTTGTGTGTGTGTGTGTGTGTGTGTGTGTGTGTGTGCATTATATGTAGGCATCATATTTTCATTCAAACACGTTTGGTTAAATAATTTATCGATTTATTTTGGTTGTGATTCTTTCAAGTTCACGGATTAATTTTTGGCAGCCTTAAAAAATGGCAAAATTTTCTTTCAAATAATTTTTATTTTCCCAAGTACTTTCAATCTTCAGGGGGTTAAATTGTCTGTGAGTGTGTATATGTACTTTTGTAAAGTCAAAACATTTGAACTGTTCGTTTTACTGCATATTACAGCGTTCTAGATTTCAAATTCAAAATTCACGTTTTTTTTCCTACAGTATAAGGGAGGAAACTTTTTCATTTTATATATTTCTTATTATTCTTATATGTGTGTATGTGTGTGTGTTAGAGATAGATATATAGAGAGAGAGAGAGAGAGAGAGAGAGAGAAAGTGATGACTCTCCCGTCGTATTCAACGTATGAAGGTCAAGCAACTCAGTTCCTAGTTCCTGCTTGACCTTCATACCGACCGCCAGAAACCAGTGTAGACTCGTCCAATTTTCCTTACCTTCCAACCCTAACAAAAGCACAGTCCACATCTTACGCCTACGTACCTAAAAACTTTAACCAATCAAAACTGCACGAAACGAAGCAAACAATCTCATTGGTTCATCACTGAAAGTTCACGTGCAGAATAGAAATTTTACCAAAACTTTCTGTTCGAAGCCACCTTTGGAATTTCAGACCTTATAAAAATAAACGAAGACAGCCCCAGGCAGTCAGTAACACGCATTCATAGAGAACTTTCCAAAATACTCCACGTCACTACGAATCACAATTTTGCCTACTACAAAAAGATACATCGCTGACATCATACTTTTATCAAAATCATTAATCAACTCTCTGTAAACTAACCATTTCTCAACTTTAAATTTAAAGTGAATTAAATTCACTACTTATTAAGTAAACATTAACGAACGAACGACATTACAAAAAACCACCAAACTACAGTTAAAGTAGATCAATCTTAAAAAACTCTTTCTAAAAGACACTTATTAACAATTGCAAATATCGACACAAACAAAAAGACTGCAAATCAACGAACAATTGCAAAGAGAGACATTCAGAAATCTAAAAACCTCATACACATTTCGCCTACATAACATACATCAATTATACTATCTGTATATTGTTTGAATTGTATATAAATGTTGTATTGATTTCTAATTGAATATGTCTCGTTTTTCAATTGCATTTTGAATTTCGTTTATTTATTTGCTTGGGATGCAGAAAGACACGCAACCAACTCAAAATTCCTTCTGATTCTTTCTAACATAATTAACAAACTCTGCACGTCCCCAACACCAGAATATATGATTTGATTATAGTGGTGAAGACTTTGTGAAGAACCAACCACACTTTTTGAAGGGACGAATATAGACTCCTGGTGCACGACGTGCCACAAGGTCCCTAAACGACCCTCTGTAAGTTTTGAATTCAGAGTTTTCCTTCTCCTAGATCATTTGCCATCAAAGGCTATAGAGCCCAGTCTATCTTGCTATTTAACCATAGCTGGAGGGAGAAGAGGATTAATACCATGGTATATAGAGATGAAGGTTGGGCTAATACATAAGTATAGGCCAAATTTACTGTCTATAGTACCATTTTATTGTTGACTCCATTTGGTTATAGTGGTTAAAGTGGTAGTTCTTTTGTGATTTGGGAGTTCATACAGGGTCGTTGTGTTTTTGGCTGACAGAAATCAATTTGTTGAATTCATCCTTCTTCTGGAGTTGTACGTCCTATCAAACTAACGGCCCATAAATCTCCAACTCTTGCGTCTTGAACTTGCTACATCGAACCAATCTTCCACTTCTGCTGCTGAGCATGTTTTTTTCTTCTTTTTATTGGGCCTGACACATCTATGTTTTCCGATTAATTTTTTTGGTGGGACATGTTGTCATTGGTTGATTTTTTCATGACGTTCACTGATCCACATAAGCTATGTCTGGGTTCTGTCAATTACCGAGGATAATCTTCCTATAGAAGGAAGGAAAGGAAGTATGTGTAATAGAGAAGAGAGTGAGAGAGAGAGAGAGTGAGAGAGAGAGAGAGAGAGTTTTCTTTTCACTCTCTTAATGAAAAGGAAAGTGTATATTTCTTTACGGTAATACTACTACCTAATCCTACTACAATACCTTTCCCAAGGGTATTACGTGAATGTAATGGATTCGACTGGAATTCGAACTCGGCTCTCCGATTCCTCAATCCAAGACGCTATCCACTACTCTATTGCTGCTACAACCATTTAAGAACTTATTTGACTTTATTCATTCTGGGCTTTAATTCTCTTCTAGGATTTTTTAGTATTTGAGGATATATATATATATATATATATATATATATATATATATATATATATATATATATATATATATATATATATATATATATATATATATATATAGTTTATGGTCTGATTGTGAGAGCTTTCTGACAAACAGTGGTTTTGTGGTGTGGCAATTTAAAATATCCATCTGTTTTAGAGATTGTAAAATTTTGGTCTCTTTGTTTCGTTATTTCTTATCTTGGTTGTGAAAAGATTTTTTTGATTGGTTGGTCAAAATATTGTTTTTGTATTTTTGTATTATACATGGAAGACATAATCCATGATCTCATCGGCAGCGTTACTTATGTTATGAGTCATTGATCTGATTTTACGGGTCCCGTCCATTTTGCTTGAAATGGGACGCGTGGCGAAGAAAGAAAGACAGATATGCAATGAAACCCGTAGCAATTGAAAATATGATGCCTACATATAATGCACACACACACACACACACACACACACACACACACACACACACATACACACGCACAGCTTGACATTACTGTACTCTCTACAGCTTAGATTAAGGAATTCTATACAATGTATACTACAAAAGATTAGAGGATGAATGGGAACTGCTAGCCATAAAAATTCTTTCTGATCTTGGCGAGATTGCCAATCCGAGCCTTTTAACCTCGTCAGAATTAATAAAATTTTCAGAGCTGCCAGTATCAATAAGTATTTTTAGATACTTGCCTTTGATTTTTCCACGCAATGTCGTGCAAGATAGAGATTTGAGAAATTATAATATGGAATGGAAGACGCAAGAATAGACTCACCGTAGTTGATAGCAGCCGCTATAGGTGATCTGCAGACACGAGCAAAATGTCTTTTCTTTTTGCAATTTTTGCAAATGGAGTTTCGGGCAGGGCATCTAATTCTGTCGTGTCTATGATTCCTGCAGAAGAAGCATTTTTGTCCAGAGATGGCGGCCACGGTATGTTCCTCATAGCACCCAGGCTGATCGTCATTGTCAGTTACCTCAGTTTGAACAGTAGAGACAGATGCGTTTAGTGAATTCTGTTGTGAGTAGGACACTAATTGTTTCTGTGTCATCTCAAGTGTTAAGCGCCTGATCATAAACAGTGCCTAGATCTACTGTTTTGTTTTCCAGGAGTCGTTGTCTGATGTAATTAGACGAAATTCCATTTATAAATGCGTCTTGTATGTATTGCTGTAACGGCCTGGAACTCGCAATCCTTGGCGAGTTTCTTTAAAGCTTGCAAATACTGGTCTACACTCTCGTCTGTTTGTCTACAGAAGATGGTGTTTCTAGGCTGCACAAACACTCCTTCCAAGAATGTCCATGGCTGAATCGTAATCGTCCATGTCGGAGATGTGTTTAAATTTAGTGGGAGAGACAAGGTTGATAAGTAGATTCAGTTTCAGTCTGTCTGTCAGTGGAGTCTGTTGTTGTGTTTCACCGTCCGCTTCGAGAAAGATACGGAAGGATCCATTCCAGTGTCGCCACGTGTCGGCCAAGTCAGGTTTATTCGTGTTTAGATCTAGGCGTTCTGGCTTAAGGTATTTTTCAATCCGGATAGATTTTTTAGTAGAATAAATTGTCATGAAAAAGGTTTTGAGTAAAAGGGAAAGAAGGCTGAGTCAGTATAGCATGAGTGAAGCTTTATTCTACTAAAAATCTACTCCGGTAGCGAACCGTTACAAAAGAATGTCTGACTACATCATGGAGAGAGGAAGACAAAAACAAAGGGAAATCATTCAGTCCTGGAAAGTCAGAGAAAGATTAAGGAGTTCTTTTATTATTTTCACCACACACCATAACTGGTAACCTCCTAAATACCGTAAGCATAATTCAATGTTCCTAACATCATAATACCCAGGCAATTGAAAAAGCAACATAAAGTTGTCAATCTCCTTGTGAAAATATATGACAACGTACTTGAAATTTTTCCCTTAGCGCTTTTCAATAAACAGTGATAATTTATTTCATTGTTAATAGAGACAAATATTTTGCTAATTAGAAAACAGCAGGTGAAGAATATAAAAATAATTTTAATTATTGTTTGATAAACAAACAAAATATTTCACAAAACCCAGAAACAATGCAATTAATTATTTGTAAGATTAAAACAAATGAAAAATCTTCAAACATGTATGGAAACAATGAGGTATAAATCAGATACAAATTTCTTAATGCATTTCTTTTTAAAATGAATTTTCAGAAAGAAAATTTCGAAGTCGAATGTAGAGCATTAAAAGAGGAAGAATGGTGCTGGAAATGTGCGAAGTATGTAGCGGGCACTCCGTGCGGCCCCGTATCACACAAGGGTGAACGAGGTCACAAGAGGCCCGCTGACATTTTTGAAGACGTTAAATCTGACGGTGAAACAATATAGACGACAGAACGAGGACATGTATGATAAATGCTAATTTATTCTAGAAAAGAAATGTTGGTTGTTGCCAGGGATGATCACTGTTGATGGTTGAAGTTGATTGATGTTGTTGGTTGCTGGCAGGATCATCGTTGTTGGTTGTCAAAGTTGATTGTTGTCGTTTGCTGGCAGGATCATTGCTGTTGGTAGTTGCCAGGCGTGCCACTTGTTGGTTGTTTGTCGTTGCCGGTTTGCCAACTGTGGGTTGTTTGTCATTGCCGGGATGCCAACTTGACGTGTTGTTTGTCGTTGTCGGGATGCCAACTGATTGTTTGTCATTACCGGGTTGCCAACTTGACGTGTTGGGAAGGAGAGAGAGAGAGAGAGAGTAAGAAAAGTTCCCAACTATCAACAAGTTGGCAGACAAAAAAAATGGGTGCGTAACTCAATACACAGCCCGTTGATCGGCGTCCTTGGCCAATGAACGCCAAGGGGCCTGCGTAGCCGACCGTTTCGGTAGCCGATCGCCTCTCTGAATCTAGCGAGAAGTCACTGTCTTGTGACAAGGGAGACCAGCAAGAGAAATTGGATCAGCTAACCGTAAAGTCTCTATAATAAAATCCTAGCTAAAGAGAACTAAGGTCTAAAAATGACTAGTAGTATATTACAACTAGGTTTGTAATATAACCTAACTAAAAAGGGGATTTACTAGTCCCTCCAACGTGTTAACAGTGTGTAAGGGGCATGAATGAGAGGTCAAGGTCGAAATGACCTGTTCCTCTGCCGGTTCAAGGATAGAAGGAGGAGGTAACTCCGACAAGTAGAATGTATAGCGTTAAAATAGGAAGATTGAATTTTGTGACACAATTAGGTCGGCTCGGGGTCAAATCCTTGACGCGGCGTGAAGATGTGATACTTCTACCAGCGTTTCGTGGTTGACTCTTGCTCGCTGCCACCAATATGTGACGCGGTCGATCGGCGGTCGTCGCTACCCGGTGGGATTCTTTGGTCAGAGTACCAAATAGGATGATCGGTCGATGCTCCACACCAGATGCAACCGGTTCGACACCAGCTCCGTCGTTCTCAGCTCACTTCCAATGACTGGTTACTGAAGTAACTACCTCGATCTCAAGTCTAAGCTACCCACGTTGTGATTTGATCTTAGGTAGAAGAGATCAGTCAGGCATCCGGGCCGTAGTGCAAGATGAGGCTAAACTGGAGGTGATGTCGCACATGTGTAAACAAAAAATGGAAATAAATAAAAACCAAAACATATTCGGTCATGTTGAGAGAAAGCAAATCAACTTTTATCAGTCTGTTTTTATACAGGAGTATGTGTTTTTCCCAACCCGTTTCTTGGAGAGTGACACTTTATACTTCTGGCAAGTTTTGGTTTTCTAATTAACTGCTTTAGTTTTCAGGTGCCGGCTTCGTTCGTCAGTATATCTTGCAGTTTCGTAGGAAGGCAATGTCGAAGATAGGAAGTCGTGGAATCTCTCCGTCAGCTTCTGCGAGGCAACTTGAAGTTACTGGAACACATTAGAATTCGAACTGAACTGGAACTGACTGGCGAACAGAGGGCGCTTGTTTATATGGACATCGACCAAAAAATGGTGCAGGGCTAGACGCAGCCTGAGATTCTTGGTAATTCCCGATTTCTGACAAGGGTCTTCTTCTTCGGCTAGGAAAATTGATTACTTCCCATTTTGGAAAATTAAGTACTTTCCATATATTTTTGGAGGGGGGATATTCGGTCATGTTGAGAGAAAGCAAATTAGCTTTCATCAGTCTGTTTTATAAAGGAGTGTGTGTTTTTCCCAACCCGTTTCTTGGAGAGTGACACTTTATACTTCTGGCAAGTTCTGGTTTTTCTAAGTGATCTGGTTCAGTTTTTAGGCGTTCGTTTATATGGACATCAACCAAAAACTGGTGTTGGGCTAGATGCAGCATGGGGTTCTTGGTAATTCCCGATTTATGACAAGGGATCTCTTTGTTGTTTGGGGCTAGGAAAATTGATTACTTCCCATTTTAGAAAATTAAGTACTTTCGATATTTTTTGGAGGGGGATACCTTCGTACGGAAGGAGAGGTTGCAGGATAGCTATCCTCCTAAACTCACTCCTTCTCACATTGGTACCTCATACGAAATCCTTTCGGTGGGCGTTAGTAATTCCTTCGTCTTTCTTACCAATTTACCTCCACCTGTCGCCATTGCTACCAATGCACGACGGAGACCAAGGGTGTTATCGGTCGTGCAGGTGAAGCTAAGCTTGCTTCATTAATAACCCCTTTGATATCCC
>CAHIKZ030003276.1:0-109187 GCA_903632075.3 Acanthosepion pharaonis | reverse complement strand
AATGTTTGGGTGTAGGGCCTGAATAACCATCCTGGTCCCATTACAGAGTTTCGGTGGACGCAGGTTTCTAAACAACATAACCTGGATCCCCACTTTAAGTTCCAGAATGTGAGGAGGGAGACCAGCGGGGTGGAGGCTGTTTAAGAAATCCACTGGAAAGTTCGCCATTTCAGTGGGGTCTGGAGTTCTGTCAATGGATTTGTAAACGTGCAACACCCCTGGCACAGTTTCCAGAAGCTGTCTATTAAGGGTTGTCACAGTGGTGTTTTTTATTAATGGCCCCGCCCAAAAGCCACTCAATATTGTTGTAGTTGGTTTGAAGATCAGGAAAAACTGATTCCCTGAGTGTTGCTGGCGTTGTGACCACTGTAGACAACCCTTGACGTTTAAAATCCATTAGAGTCCGCTGAATAATACCTTCGCCAAGGGCTAATAATGAATTCGAAAATTCGGCGGACCCAACATCGCCAAGTAGGTTGTGCACGCATGTTGGTGGTAAGGTGCAATGGTCTAAAAGTGGGCCAAAGTTGTGACGATTTCAAGCACGCCCGAATAGCGTCGGCCCTTGTCCCCCTAGGTACAACGGGGAGGGTCTGGCGAAAGTCACCGGATAGAAGGACAGTTATACCTCCCATAAGGTCATCGGAGTTTCGAATATCCTTCAGAGAGCGGTTTACAGCCTCGAGTGCAGTTTTGGGACTGACAGTGCACTCATCCCAGACGATGAGCTTATCGCCTGAGTACCTCCGCTAGACCTGATTGCTTGGCTATACTGCATACAGCTGTTTCTGCCTTAATCAGGTCAAGCGGAAGTTTAAACGTTGAGTGCACTGTTCGGCCACCCGGCAGTAATGTGGCAGCAATGCCTGAAGACGCTACTGCTAGCGCCACTTCGCCATGGCGCCGAATTTCTGCAAGAAGCAGTTTTGTTACGAACGTTTTCCCCTTTCCCCAGGCGCGTCCAGGAAGAAAATTGATCCTGTATCCTGCCTGGTGGATGCAAGAACCGCATCGTAAGCGGCCCTTTGGTCTATGAGAAGTTTTGGCTCATTTGTTGACATAGGCGTTGAGCTCCTCAACAGAGTAGGATGTCTCCTGCACAATCTCAGGTGAGAGACTGGAGGAAGCCACACGATCTGGCGTTGGAAGCCCAATAGCGGCGAGAGATCCCCCGCCATTTCAACAAACAGGTTCTCAATGATTATAAGCGTTGTAAATTTCATCGTTGAATGTAAGAGCCATTGTTGGACACAGCATTTGCGCTTCTTTGAGTATGTCTTCGGACAAAAGGTCCTTGTATTTGTACCAAAGTGATTTAGGATCACCGGGTTCTCACATTTGTAAGATTGTGGTGTAGAGGTGGCGCAAAGCAGAGGGCATTTTTAAAAGAGCTCCCTCAGCCATTGTGGCATCCCACTGGTTGTCGTCAACCAAAAGGCCGAGACGGAGGCAGGCCTCACGAAAAGTGTCCATAAAACTCCATTAACCGTCTGTAAGATATTGTAGCTCGTTGGACCACTAACTTCGTGCAAAAGAAGTCGCAAGTAAAAACATTCCTGTCGCGATGGGGGAACCGTGAATACCCTTCCGAGTGTGGCGTCTTTTTTTGACGCCTGGATAGCCCTCGACGTTGGCCTGCACACTTCCGCCGAGCCCAGGTGTTCTTTTTTGTCCACACGTAGTATGAAGGCACGTCTGGTTACAGTAGAGTCCTAGCAAACTCGTCCTGTCGACAAATTTTGAAGAACGCTGTAAGCGTTGTGTCTTTGGTACGCGCAGCCACATCCATTGCTGTATCCGCAGAAAAATAACGAAGTTCTTCGTTTTCTAGGTGCACAGCAAGATGGACGATTGCTCGGAAGCGTTCGTGGATAGGGAAGCTGAATATGTGCCAAGGGCCCTCTATGCTGCTAATGACGCTCCCTGCAAGGAAGTCCTGGATTTCGTCTATGGAACCTTCCTGCCTAATACCAAACATTGCAGCATCAGTCCCTTTGTTGATGTACTTGCATACATACTTGATGGAGCGAACTGAATGGCAATATTCGACATTGATGTGCGCATTGAACGCTTTTGTTAGCAGGGGGACAGTATGGCACTACCCATCTGTTATCCACTTGGTGGCCCTTTACCGCGGCTGTAAATCCTCCCTCAGCGGGACTCCTTCGCCAGTACAGTGGATAACTATCGCTCCCTGTAATGGTTTTTCTCACGCAATCTCGTGGGTACTGCCGGGTGCATTTGCCGTCGCTGTTGTGACAGCTGGTGTAATTGTAATGCGACCCGTAGTGACCATGAATCATGTTCGTTGCACTATTTCGTACAATTCAGAGTCAGCCGACGGATCAGGAATTTCAGCAGAAATAAGATGATATATGTATATGTGCGTGAGGCAGGCCGCGTTTCTGCCACTCAATAGTGTGCATGCGACAGCAAACAGCCCCAAAAACCTGACCCTTTGTAATCACATCCATTAGCTTTCCCAACTTCAGATGGTAAACGCGCGCAATGAGGTCTGGACGGTCGTAGGCCGATTGCCCTGGCATAAGTTGTTTAGCAATTGCGTACCATTTTGGGTTACACGTGAAAGTTATGAATAGGTCTGGTCGGCCGTACTTACGAACGTATGTCATCGCGTCTTGCGTCCTCGCGTGCATGTATCGTGGACTGCCTGTGAACGTTGCAGGTAGTATGCACATCTTGCCTATATTGCGTGGATCAGCGTCATTTCGTAAAGCATCACGGAGGTGAATGTAAGAGTCGCAGCGCAACTTGGTCTGATTCACTCTGATGTAACAGAACAGAGTCTTTCGGATTCCATCTTAGCAGCCACGTCTACTATGAATTGATGGAAAATTGCCGGCTTCGATTAAGATGATTGACCCCTCATGTACCATCAATAGGTAGGCGTAAAAAGCCCTGCATGACACTGTTTTTAAGGTGGACCCATTTTTCAGAATGCCAAAGTGGTACCCATGTTCTCCGTAAGGGAAGAGAAGTGGGTATTGCAGTGCATCGTAGGGCCGGTGTGTTTCATTGATTCTTCGGAGCCCACTGACGCGCGATTCGATAACAATGTCACGTCTGTTGTGCTGATCACCGCTGACAATGACGGAAACTTCGTTAAAAGGCGGGAGCATTGTAACGACGTTCGTGCTCTCCCTGAGGCCGTTTGTCAGCATCAATTACAATAATGAAATCAGAAGAAGGGTTATTTTCGAGAGCATACTTAAAACTGCGGACATAGCTGTTTGTCTCGTGGAGCATTTGTTGGAGACTATTTATTATATTCCTGCGAGGATGATTGTCCTGGCCTGTATCGTTCTCGGGAATAATGCCCATGCGGGCATCTGCCTGTTGATTGGAGTCAGCTATGAAGTATATTTGTAGAAAGGCCGAATCAGTGGCAGTTTCCGGCAAAAGAGACCCAATCCGGTGGTAAACCTGACCTTGAACCTTGAAGGTGGGATTCCAACCGACTTCGCGGAAGGCATTACCACCAAAAGAGGTCATCTGGAAGGCACAATTGTACTGTCTGATTTTTGCGAGGAAATGTTTGGAGTCTGGACTGGAACCCTCCAACAGAGCTTTCAACGGAGCAGGTAGCTCTCGAAAAGGTCGCAACTGTACCTTACCGTCTGAACAACACAAACCTGCAGACTCTCCAGGCCATTTTTTGGCATTGCAATGCCCACAGACAACTGACATGGATCCTATTTGGAGGTCTTTGCGACCGGAAAGCCTCAAAACTGGCTCATAGTTGAACGCCAGCTTAAACCAAAACTGCTTTGGTGGGCTACAGAGCCCTCGCTGTGCATGGCGGCGCTGGTTAACAGTCTGCAACCTTTCAAGCCTTTCAGTAGGTCCTTCTACAGCTCTAGCAGCGGAAGTTGAAATTGCATCGCGTTGCCGCCTTGTGCGCTTTTGCGCGGAACTTTCCGACGCCCTTGCAGCAGAAGCTGCAGCGGCGTCAGCTGCATGGCGTGCGGTTTTCTCAGCCATGGATTCCTGGGACCGTCGAATGGACGTTGCCGCAGCTTTCGCTGCGTTACGTGCGGTTTTCTCAGCCGTGGTCTCCAGGGACCGTCGAATGGAAGTTGCAGCATCCTCGGCTTCATTGCGAGTAGCTTTTCGATGCGGGCTCTGTCGAGACCGCAAAAAGCGCTTGTGATGAAGCCGCTTTTTTTGTTGTCTTGCAAGCGTTTAGGTAGTTTCCTCTTACTTTTCAACGAATATGTGTAAACTGATTTGCAGTACAAACGGTAGTTATTACGCTCACCAAGCGTTTCATGTGACAAAACATACTGCCTCCGTTGAGATTGACTGGAAAGCCTCAAAGAGGCCTCTACCTCGGTTTCCTCCTCCCGCTTTCTCTTTGCCGCAGAGGCTCTTTTTAGAACGCCTGCTAAGGTTGCCTCGCCATGGTATTTCGGCACGCTTAACAAAGCTGCCGTGTCGGTCATCGCCACGGCACTCAGAAGAGTGCAAAGCAGAGGTTGAAGTAGACGCCAGCCGCTTCTCCCCCAAGGAGGCGCACTCAATGGAATCCTGCTCCCGTTTCCCCTTAGCCGGTGAGGCTTTTTTAGAACGCCTGCTAAAGTTGCCTCGCCTGTGTGTTTTTGCAGCCTTTGCAGAGCTGCCGGGTTGGTCATCGCCACGGCACACAGAAGAGTGCAAAGCAGAAGTTGAAGTAGACGCTATATGATCATCTGTAACCGGAGTTATTATGTGCTCATCCGCAGTCGCCTGTTCTGCATGTGTAACGTTAACGGTATTAGGGGTCTTCAGTTGCTGACGTGCGGATGTTCGTCGTGTAGGAGCCATTTGAAGGGTTGTAGAAATGCTGTGTAAGAATGCGAATAGAAGGATGCCGAAGCTGAAGCGGTGCAACCTCGTTGTATATGAAAACTAAAAATGCAGTGGAGCGGTATGGAAAAAAGACTTCTCCTAGCTATGGGCCGTGCTTTCTGGCAGCACGAAAACGTCGCTGTAGGAAAAAAATGTTAAGCGTTGAACCAAAACGTTGAAGCGTTGAAAGGTTAAAAAGCAGTAACTATGAAAACACTGAGGTGTTAAGATGGGCCAGCGTAAAAGTAAAGGCAGAAGGCAGTGTAGGTTGGGCATTGTAAAATAAGTTTTGTTTTTGATTTCAACAGCAGTTAACTGTCTAATAGCAAAAACTGAACTACGAAAAAGGTAGAAATAGGTATGGAACGCTAAGATGGACTGGGCTGCGCAGTAGAGGCAGCACGAACTGAGATAAAATGGGTAATGCAAACGTTTAAGCAAATAGGTAACTTGCGGTAGCAGGAAGCTGTCAATTAATCCAAGGACAGATGCGTTAATGGCGATCAAATCAAGACGTGAGGGCGGATGCAGCCGCGCTGAAGGTATTTAAAGGAAGCGTGACTTGTCATTGATTGGTGTAGCCTGGACAATGGCCATGACTTAGACCAATGAATGAGCTCACGCAAAATGGAAGATGCTAGCGCGCATTCACGCACGCGCGCATGATTTGGCAAGCGCAAGGCTTGGCCGTAAACGGGGTCAAGCTGCCTGCTGCATATGCAGCTTGGCTCTAACGCACGTGATGCCGGCGATGAGAATGCAAGGATTAGCTGCAATGAAGCGTTTGCTCGTTTGGTTTGTGCGACAACGAAAAGCCGCTAACCGTTTGCCGGCATTAGCTTTTTTGAATGGATTGGGAGGAAGCCCTGCTGTTTTAGCGCAAAAACTCCTCGTCAGGTCTGGGATGCGGCCTGGGCTAGGGGAAAAGGTTTAAAGAATTGGAAAATGGACTGCTGAGGGCGGAACCATTTTCACCAGCACGTATGCGGTTTTTTTTTTTTTCAGTAAAGACGCGAATAAAGGAAGTGCTTATTTTGGTAAGATGCGACGATTAAAGCAAAAGTGTTGACAAAGTCGAATATGTCATTTGTGGCTCAAAGTCAGACCTGGTAGCAGGGATAAAAAAAGCCCTTCAGAATTTCAATGGCCCTGCACCCATTCCAGAATTTGAGGTCAAATGTTTTCTTCCACTCCACTGCACGCACTGACCTGTTTCTTCCCGCGCATAGCGTGACCTAAATTAATCTGCATTTAGGAAATACCCAACCGGAAAAACATTTTAAGGGTTGACCGATTGTCGATTTGCACTCTGTTTGGGGGGTTTAATAAATTAAATAAAATAACGCTCAGAGTTGAAACTTCACATGGTGACTCCCAATGGCCTCCTCATAAATCCGGTCGGTTTTCGCTAAAACCCGACATGCATTCATATTTTATGTTCAGGCGCAATCTGGGCGTATCGGTTTTTGGGTTTTATCGATTTTCCGCGCTGTTTAGGGGTCCGTGGTCATGAAACTTCTGGACAACACTTCTAATGGTAGACTCTAAGAAGGTGTCAAATTTGGTTGAAATGCGATCATTCCTTAAATTGGAAAAATTATAATTACTATGTTTCCCATTATGTAATGTGCATTTTGCTCCAAATACTTTGCTAAAAAAAATTACCTTTTACTTTATATTATGAAAGCTTTGGTTTCAGGAAGTCCAATGAGTTGATTGGTATTAACATATTCTGTGCCATTGTGGCTTTTAAACAGGATCAGAATGAAATGTGCATTTATGACAGAAAGATTAAATCAAATCCATATACATTTATGTACACTGAAGAAGAAAGCTATAAAATATAGTAGTTGTAAGTATTAAATTAGTATTAATCTGAAAGATGCCAATAGAAACAGAGGATTGTGTTGCTTAGACAAAAACTTTTAAAATACTAATTGATGTGGTATTCTTTTGTCTACTTCAGGCATTCATTTGTACAACATGTTGAGTAGAAATATCAGTATTTTTTTTGTCCTAACTTTCTCATCTAAACTTGTTGCCTATTATTTCTTACATATTCTTTCTAAAGGCATAAAAAATATCTTTTAAGATGTGAAAACATAAACATGAATGATTTTAGAAAGTTTTCTGAGAAATTAATGACTTAGACAATCAGACATATGAAGCTAATAACGATTTTTGGATGAGCTATATTTATGATTTGTATTTTATTATGTTAATATTTTATTTTCTAGGTTGTGATGTTTATCAAAGCGTCTCGAGAGACGCACTCAGGGGAACTGGTGCTCATAATCCGACCTAATGGTAAGTTAAATTTGAATGTTCTTTTAAGAAAACACTCATATTCATAATTCTTTGTATTTACAGCTATAATGTCTAATTTTAAGAAATGGAATATAGATATTATACAGTAATAAAATATCAATCAATCATAAAAACCAATTCCAAAATAAAGTTTGAGCTTTTTTTTATCTTCAACACTGTTGACCTGGTATTGATGTTAAAAATATAAGAGAACAAATATAGTTTTAAATGGGTTCAAATCTAATCATGTATTTTCCTTTTAATCCTACTTCACTGATCTTAAACATCATTTGATTTAATTAAATATTTAAAAAAATGGTTTAGCCAATGATCATTTTGTGTCTTGTGTGTAAGATATTTGTAATGGCTATGTAAGGACCCATAGCAATTTAAAAAAAATGTATATATATATACAGAGTGTGATGGATAAATTGTAGTCAAAAGTGAAAATAATACTGACATTTCATTTTAACAGATATATTTACAAAAATTACACAAAAATGTCTTGAAATACTAAAGAGTAAATTTATTCAATAAAATTGCCATTGGCTTCGACCATGGCCTACAGATGACTGGAACCTCCTACAACTCTACTGGACTGTATACTTGTTTAAGTTGGTGAATGTTGCCATAATCTTTGCCTTCAGTTCATCGTTGGTGTTACAAGGAGTTTTGTTGGTCTCTTGCTCAACTGCACCCAACACATAATAATCAAGGGGGTTTCAGTCTGGGGAGTTAGGTGGCCAGATGTAAGGAGTGATATGGTTGCAGAAATTGTCTAACAGCCATTACTGGGTTCTCCTGTTTATGTGACTTGCCAGACATAATGTCTTCCAGCTGCCACCCTCTTGACCTAGGTCAGTACTACCTCCTCAAAGCACTTGATGTAGGTCTCCATGTTGAGTGAGGCCCTGTGCGAAGATGAACGGAGGCATAACATCTCCATCACTAGTGATCACTCCAAACACCTTTGTAATCACCATTAGACTCATCCAACTCTTTCCAAATTCTCACAGACAATGCCCAACTGACCCTATAGTATAGTTACTATGCAGTTAACAAAATCAAAAACAACATGCATGTGCAAAATTAAAAAATATAAAATGGTGACAATTTAACCATCATGCCCTGTATGTGTATATATATATATATATATATATATATATATATATATATATAATACAAATAGGTCTGGAATGAATATGGGAAATGATTAAAATATCCTTGTTAAAATTGAAATGCTTGATCAACTTAAAATGTAAGTATGATTTTTTTTTCTTTCTGCTTTCATATAACAATGACTATTTATCTTTCACTTTGCAGTTTATGTTAGTGAGGATAGTACTGAGGAACCAGACTTGATGTATATACCTGAAACTCATCAAATCACAAGTACAATGTCTGGGGCCAACACTCTCCAGGCTTCCATGATGTTACTACAGGAAAGCCTGGAGAGTGGGGCAGCCATGGCACAGTTTGAGGTAAGACAAAAAAAATCTGACAAGCAGTGAAGGAAGACATAGCTATATTTTATAACTGTTTGTAAATATGCATAAATAGAATTTGTTTTCATGTAAATTGAATATAATTTTGTTATATCATGTATATATGTTATATCATGAAAACTAGTTGTACTAGAAGTGGATGTGTTGAGGAAAAAGGTGTAAAGTTTGAGAAGTATTTTGATATCATCCAAATTGAAGTAAAGGTCTATACACAATATAACTAAAGTATTTTGATTTAGAAATCACATCCAGTATTTATTTTTTTATGCATTGCACTTTTTTATAATTCAACTGAACTTTATTTCACAACTCAATTTTCTGATTATCTGTATATGTATTTAAAATGCTATTTATATATGTGTTAAACTAGAAGATGAGTCCTACTTTGAAATATTTAACATTCATTTTATAGAATTCTATATTATAAAAGTAGGAACTTATTTTTTGCCATGCCATTTAATTTATATATATATTGTGTGTGTGTATATATATATATATATATATATATATATATACATACACATACACACACATACATTTGTGCATGTATATTTCTTATAATTGTTCATTTAGTGTATTTTTCCTTTTGAAAAATATTGTATATACTGGCATATAAGATGACCTCTAAAATTCTGGTATATTTGAAGGACATTTCTATCCTCCATCCTACAAAATAAGGAAGAGCTACTTACATCACAATGTCAAATTAAGATGGTTGAAATTGTCTGATAGTAAGAGATGATTATTCCGCAAAACTACTACCATTAGAGATAGTCTAAGAATAATATCACATTTTATTTGTCTACCAATATTTCTGTTGGAGGGCAAAAACTACTGCTTGTCATCAGATGTATGGTCTCTGCAATTTTTATGTTTGATTCTACTATACAGTGGTCTAAGAAAAGTTTTTAGCCAGGAGAAATAGAGCAATGTTTCTCATGATTAAATGATTTATTTCATAAACTTCATCAAGTTATTTTAACTTGATGAAGTTTATGAAATAAATCATTTAATCATGAGCCACAAATGGCTTGATTTATTTAGTCCTTTAAATGTTAGCTATGAGAAGACAATTACTATAGTGAACTCATAAGTTTTTATTTGGATTTCTGATAGAAAATATTGTTATAAATGTTGTTATTATGGCACATTGAGTTGTTTTGCTCCAGCACTTTTTTATCATTCTTGTCATTATCACTTTTCAGCCTTCTTCTTCAGGTATCTGTTGGATTTGGTAACTTTACTAGAATGCCTAACAAAATCTCTTACTAGATCCAAATTGTTACTATTTCTTTAGCTGACATATGGGTGTTGTGATGTCTTCTAGTCTGTGATACAGAAGTTCTACCTCCATGACTATTTTGCCTATGTTACTACACCTCCCAGAAACAAAGAGGTTTTATACTCTTCATTGATCTATGATTTCTCCAAACTATAGTACAAGATCTTATCTCTCTCTTGAGGTGTGTACCTGGTTGTTTTTATTAGAGATCTAGGTCTGGGCTCATTTTCATTCTGATCTTCCATGTTGGGTTCGTGCAAACTATCCCCCATAGTTACTTTACTACTATGTACACTTTCTCCATCAGAAGCACTCATGCCTTCCTCTATTCAAGGTGCCTCTTCTTCTTCCTTTTTCATCATCAATCCTAGGTCTTATTTGATCTGGTGCAATAAAGTTAGCCTTTTCAGGACTTGATTCTCTGTCTTTTTTTACCACATTTTTTCATTTATTGAATAGGACATTGTTATAGGCAATCTAGTTTTCCTTTCCATCAATGCAAACAGACTTTGCATTCTACCAGCATGTAGAATAGTTCAATAATTCAGTAACAGTTTTGGTAGATAACTATCTATGGTGTCTCTGGATGGGAAAAATGTGCTCAACCTCATTTTCACCATTGGCACCATTCTTTTTGCCATTTGATTCAATTGTGGTTGGTATGGGGATGTTTTATAAGGAAGGCATCCAATTTGTTTTAACCATGAACACAAAGTTTCATCATAAAATTCTTGTGTATTGTCAGAGACTAATGTTTTTGGTACCCTATTTCTGGAAAATATTACTCATAATATTTGCTTTACCATGGCTGCCTTCCTATCCTGAACTCTAACCACTTGAGGCCATCCATAGAATGAGTCAACCAAAATTAAAAATAGTCTGAACTTTACTCTTAATAGAGCATCTACATGTGGTATAGTGTTTACTTTCATGTATTCAATGTCAAAATCAAAGACCCATCTTAAAATTCTAGGTGTAATTTTAGGTAACTCCTTCCTAGGGTTAAAAACAAACTCTAAAGGTTTATGGTCAGACCTAAACAGAAACTTCCCGCCAAATAAAAATTTGCAAGCCCTATCTGTGCTCCATATGATAGCTAATGCTTCTTTTTCAATATTTGAATAATTAGCCTCTGATAGGTTATAGGATGATCTTCTTGAGACAAAATCGCTGATATGGCACGCTCAGTTATGTCTGTAGTTAAAGTTACTTCCTTTTTAGAGTAAAAATTTTTTACATATTTTTATAAGCTCTTTCTGCTATAAAAATTGGTTAACCTTAAAAAAGATTCCAATTTTTTATTTGAAGAAGTAGATACCTCTGCTATTTTCTTTATCAAATTTGTGTCTAATGAAATATTCCTCTTTCAAAATCTGATATCCCAGATATGATACTGTATAAAAATTTAACTCATATTTATCCTTGTTTACAGTCATCCCAGCAGTTTTTAATTTGTTTAAAAAATAATCCATTTTTGTTTTAGCACTTCTCTATGAGTAGCACCAATATCATCTTTATAGATGATCATATTCAGTTAGTACATTTTCAATGGCTCTTTGAAAAATAGCACTTGCTGTTTTTACAATTTAAGGCATATGCTTCCATTTGAGTAAGCCTATGAGAGTTAATTGTAATGACCTCTTTAAATATTTCATCTATTTGTATCTGATTATAGGCAGATTTGAGATCAATTTTATCAAAATTTAATTCCCAACAACTCATGAATAGCAGTTTCAATGTTAGGAACAGGGAACGTGTCGGGGCCATATTTTGTGGTTTACTCCTATTTTGTAATCTCTACATATCCTTAAATTGCCATCCAGTTTATGTAAAACAATGATAGATGAGGCCCAGTTACTACCACCAGGAGGAACATGTTCTACTAAAATTCCTTGCTCCACCATTGTTTTTAGTTTACCAAAAGTAGCATATGAATGGGCAATCTGCAAGCCTCAAAGTAAGAGGTTTTGACTATTTTCTTTTAATTGAATGCTCGCTTTGTATCCTTTTAACATCTTTATGTCATTACTTTCTAACTTGACACTGGTAATTAATTTGGTTCTATCCACTTTCAAGACATCTATTCCCATGAGTCCATAACTTTTTTCACATTTCACTACCATTATAGAAATAATTTTGAAGCTTGTGTCAGTCTCAAAAGTTCTTTCAAAACAACCCAATATTTTGATGAAAAGTTATTGAACTGTTATAGTTTAAGCCAACTTTTCTTTAATTTGGGTTTGCCTATTTGTTCCCAGAAATTTATTGGGATTAGGATGATATCACTCTCTATCTACTTGTGTAGGAAAAGTCATATTATTCAATTTAATTTTTTTTCTAGCACTTTTCTCTTTATGTCTTTGTATCACAAATACAGCTTTATTTTATTGAGGTGGGTAATTTTCTAACCTTTCTATTTTCCTTTTATACCTGCACACAGACTGGAAATGTTTTTTCTTTTCACAATTCCAGCATATTTGTCCTAAAGCTGGATATTTTTTCTCATTCTGTTCATGTTTTTTTTATCATAGTGTTTGCATCACACAAGGTAATTCAATATGCTTTATGCTTTGACATTACTTTTGGATATATTGAATTTTTCAATTAACTCTAATTGTTGCAGAAACTCTATAGATGCATCCAAGGACATTTTAGTCAGTTGTAACTGTTCTAAGGATTTTTGTTTGTATGAAGCATCACACATACTTTCAATTAATTCCAACTTTATCAACTCATTTTCAATGATCATTTCTCCAGTGCCAAGTTTTTCAAACTCACAGCATCTGGAAGCCTCTCATAGCTTGCTTACATATTGTATTATTGTTTCATTTGGCTTTTGTTTGCTTGCTTTAAATTTTGTCCTCTCAGCAATAACCAATTTCTTTTTTGGACACAAATTTATCTTTATAATGTCCAAAATTTCTGAAAAGGTCAAGTCCGCCATTTCTCTGGGCTATACCATAACAGAGATCTACTGGGGTGGTCTGGGTTTGACTCTTAGTCACTGCCACCAATATGTGACCCAGTCAATCAGCGGTCATTGCTACCCGGCGGGATCCTTTGGTCAGGGTACCAAATGGGATGGTTGGTTGATTCTAACGGCACGAATACATAACAACTTCACACCAGATGCAACCAGTTTGGCACCAGCTCTGTCATTCTCAGCTCATTCTAATGACTGGTTACTGAAGTAACTACCTTGATCTCAAGTCTAACCTACCCACATTGTGATTTTGATCTTATGTTAATGAGATCAATCAGGCACTGGGACCGTAATGCAAGATGAGTCTAAATTGGAGGTGACATCACACAAGCAAAAAGAAATAAATGAAAACCAAAAAGGTTTGAGTATGTTTAAAGAAAGCAAATCAGCTTTTATCAGTCTGTTCTCTTGTGTGTTTTCTTCCCAACATGTTTCTACTGAGAGTGACACTATTTTACTTCTAGGCAAGTTCTGGTCTTCTAAGTCATCTGGCTCAACTTCGTCTGTCAGTAGAACTTGCTGTTTGTAGGAAGGCAATGTCGGAGGCAGGAATCATACACAACTCATAGCATTTGTATATATGTTAAATTAAATTTCTCTGCCAGCTCTCTGCAGCAACTCTCTGGCTCCAGTGTGCAAACTGCTGACTCAAACTGGTGAACTGCTTGCTTATATAGACTTCGACCAAAAACCGGTGCAGCCTGGGGTTTTTGGTAGATCCCCGATTTCCAATAAGGAAAAGAACATTTGTTGTTTGGCTAGGAAAATTAATTACTTCTAATTTTTGAAAAATTAATTACTTCCTATTTCTGGGGGGATCCCTTCATCTATGAGGAGAGATTGCAGGATAGCTATCCTCCTTCCTCCTCATATTGGTACCTCACATCAATTCCTTTCGGTGGGCATTAGTAACTTCTCTCTCTTTCTTACTATTTTACCTCTGCCTATTACCACTGCTACCATATGACCAATGGCATCTCGGTTGTGCTGGTGTGGCTAAGCTTGCTTCATCAATTAACTCTTTGATGCCATTGCTTATTCAGGATTTCTTATCCATGCAGTTTTAGAATTATCAACTGGAACTTTGTTTACGCAATTTCTCCTACGCCCTGCCAAAATTCTTACAATTAGCATATGGCTCTATTGCTTGACCAGTTCCTAATATCTATGCATTCTCGAACGATATCTTCATCGCTTCTGGTTATTTTGTGTTTTCTTAACCAGCACTTTTAATGGACATCATTAATCATTTGTCAGAGACCACCACATTGCCTTTTTATGAAATTATCATTCATGTAATTCTTCGTTTTCTTGAGATAAATAGATTTTTTGGAAAAGAAAATAAAATCTTTTTATGTCGAACAGTATATCCTTTGGGATAATTTTTTAACCCTTCTTTTCTGTTTTCAGCATTTTCCCATTCAATTTTCATGGCTAATTAGTAAATTAATTACCATAGCTAAATAGTGTCACACATTGGGTATGCAGGTATATCAAATACCTTAAACATCCCTGCCTTGTATAGGGTTAGGATATATTAATATGGGCAAAATATATCATGTGAGTTTCATTTGTTAATGTCTATGCTTATTGAAAATATGAATAACTTGTTTGGGGGTTGTCAGGTTGTTATACAAACATAGTGCAACATAAATTTTTATTTATAAATAAATCCAAAAGACATAGGCCATAGAAACATATCTTTGTTTAACACAGTATCCCATATAGGCAGATTATTGTTTTATATTTTAATATAGACACTTTGATATTTTATAACCTTCATTCATCTTTCATCTACTGATTTTGTTAACTTTTCTACAGTTTTAACTTTAACATGCAATAGTTTTTATTGTTTCCCAAAGATCTTCTTTCCATCAATATTATTCTCTATTCTCATATACATATCCTTTAATGATAGGAGCCACAAGTTTTTAATTGGATTAATATCTGGAGAGATTGGGAACCATTCCATTAATTTGGTTTCATTGAAACTTTTTTTTTGGTAATGTAGACTATAGTCAGCTTTTCAAAATAAAGTTTTGCATTAGTCTTCAGCTTAAAGCTTTTGGTTGTGACCTTTATTACCCCCAAAATTTATTATCCAAGAAATTACAACAGTTTTCTTCATTTACCTTGGCACTATCATCAACTTTGAAGGGATTTATAATGTTACTGTCAATAATGTTAGCCAAAGACATTTGTTTACCTCCCATCTGTTTGTCTTCTGTCATGTTGCTTGAATATTTCCATGACAGTTTCAACCTTCAACTCAGCCTTCAGATACATCCAGTGTAAATTAAAAATTGCTGTTGAGAAATTAGTTTTCATGCACTTTTTGGAACAATTTACAATGTCTTTGAATGTGATTTTAAAGAAGATAGACATTTTTCTTTTATTTCTGAATAGGCTATATTTTTCGTTCTGTTTTAGATTTGCAGTAATTGCTTCTTTAAATATTTTCTTACTAGTCACTCAAATTTTTTTACTTATTGATTCTTTATTCTTCTCTAATCTCTGTTTGTAACATCCTTAAAGCCAGATTTTTTTTCGTTCTTATTTTTCCAATGTTTTCAATTTGATTTTCGATTGTTTTATATGTTCAGATTTTTTGCAATTTCCAATATTGTGTTCTTGTCATTGAATAACTTAATAACAACTTGTTTCTATTCAGAAGTTTGTATATATGTTAAATTAAATAAACAAATATCATTAACCATTAACTATTATATATATATATATATATATATATATATATATACACACACACACAACTCATAGCATTTTCTATATATATTAAATTAAATAAAAAATATCATTAACCATTAACTATTATATATATATATATATATATATATATATATATATATATATATATATATATAAAATTTCCAATATCAACAACTCTCAAGTTACATAATCTTTTTAATATGTTATTCTAAATATTTTAAAAACATTATAAACTGAAATTCGTATAGTATATCAATATATTCTGAAAATTTTAGCAATATTGGTTGAGTAATACTAATTTTATTGTGTAAAAACTGACTTGCATAATAACATCTGATAAAGAATAGTTTATTATTGATTGCTGTAGATGGATACTATATCAAGTGAACCTCCTTTGAAGTCAGCTTTTTCATTTATAGCTTCACAATTTCATTACTTTTCGTTTATATTTTTACATGTGTACAAAGATGCTTCAATTACTGATAAATTTCTGATGTTCATTATAATTTAAAATTATTATTAGCTTTGTTCACAAATTTATTCCATGCATTCTTCAGTTATTCATTTTTTTAATATCTATAATTAATGACCAAAATATTTGTTGTTACTTACATATAGTAAGGAGTATTTGGATTTTTCCATTAATACTTCATGTTTCAAGATAATGTAATTAATGCACTTCTTGCTAATCATTCACTCATCACCATACAGAATCAGTTTTAATCTCATAATCTTTCTATAATCTTTCTATAATCTTTCTATAATGTATCAATGTAATTCAATAATTGTTCTAAATTCATTTAAAATCCTCATCTCCAAATTTACTTCATTAGTTTTGCAGACCACAAAGCATTGTAGTTTTGTTTATCTTAATTTTCAAATTATACCCAATATAAATTACTAACAAAAACTGTTTGCTATTAAATAGAAACCTCACCTAGAAATTGTTTTAGCTCCAGTTTTCTTTCTTCTATATCTATCTTAAAAAATGTGTAGTATGTAATGTAAATAATTTATAACAGACACACCCAGTGTCTGCTACATAATAGCATAATTGATGCTGTAACTACCACTATTAAGTAACAGATAGGATTAAAAAATTAAACATTGCACAAATTGCATTTCTATTCCTTTCACAGTTCGTCTCCAAACTAGATCCATTATGGATTTGACAATATCCCTGCAATTGTCATAATACAATGTGCTCATGAACTGGCTTCTATTCTCCCCAAACTCTGTAACAAATGCCTTGCTGCTTCTTGCTTTCCAGCTTCTTGGAAATCCCTTTCTACATTTCCTCTCTTTTAGAAATGGTGAATAGGTTAAGCATCTCACTTCACATGATCTTCCCTCAGATAAATAATATAGCTGTCACTTATCAAGCTTTAGATAAGAATGGTGAGACTCAGCATATAGATTTGGATATCTTAAAAGCATTTGATAGAGTTTGACATGCTAGCATTCTTCACAAGCTATGGTGTTTCTTGGGGTGGAATGTGTAAATTTTTCCAAGATAAGGCTATAGAAAAACTGAAGAAAGCATTTAAGGTGGGCTCACAAAAAATCGATTATTTAAGTATGAGGTTAGAGGTTTACAACTTTAGAAGAGTGACAAAGAAGATTTATATATTGCAACAATAACTCCAATTAATGTAAGAAATAATAGGCAACAAGTTTAGATGAGAAAGTTAGGACAAAAAAAATACTGATATTTCTACTCAACATGTTGTACAAATGAATGCCTGAAGTAGACAAAAGAATACCACATCAATTAGTATTTTAAAAGTTTTTGTCTAAGCAACACAATCCTCTGTTTCTATTGGCATCTTTCAGATTAATACTAATTTAATACTTACAACTACTATATTTTATAGCTTCTCTTCTTCAGTGTACATAAATGTATATGGATTTGATTTAATCTTTCTGTCATAAAATGCACATTTCATTCTGATCCTGTTTAAAAGCCACAATGGCACAGAATATGTTAATACCAATCAACTCATTGGACTTCCTGAAACCAAAGCTTTCATAATATAAAGTGCAAGGTAATTTTTTTAGCAAAGTATTTGGAGCAAAATGCACATTACATAATGGGAAACATAGTAATTATAATTTTTCCAATTTCATCAAATGCTAAATATAATTCACTCTACTCATTTGATGAAAATCAGCAATAAATAAACTGACATCAAGGCAACTTCAAACAAGTTACTCTGGTGAAGTAAATCATTTCATACATATTAAGTAACTTTTGACAAAAGTGATAATAAAATTTTGTTAATAAAGGGAACAGGCAAAATTTCAGAGTGATGCAAAATATTTCTCACATCCAATGAAAAAGCCTCTGTTCAAATGTATGAATGTTAGCATATAAAAATAGGAAATAACTGGCTGAAGTGTTAGTTAAGATGGACAATGAAAAGTGAAAGAATTCAATTATTATAGTAAGTATTAGTTAGTTGAAGTTGATGATAATGAGACCTTCAAATTAGCACAGAGTTTCTAAAATGGTACAGTTACTTTGATCCAATGTGATATATGTGCACTCAGCATAAATGGAGCACAAGGTCAACACTCTTTTTACAACTTCAGCAGAGAATGATAGGTTCCTTATTTTAAATAATGTTGTAACATTTCTACTTGCTCAGAACTTCCATTATAGCATATACATTTCTATTACTATATATATGTTTATATATATATATATATGTACTGCACAAAGTACATACCATATCATCATAAATTTCACAAGTAGAAATGTATATGGAAGGGGAAGTGTAGTTAATGAGTACATTCAATTTATCTATAAAGCGTTGCTTGAAGGAAATTGTTGAATATTAATGTTTCTGCTCCTTAGCAGCAGAACTCAATTTAGGGCTGGTTTCAAACTTCCCAGGTTGTAGGAATTTGTCCATGGTTCAGTTGTCCAAAGTCACTTATATTTCTTTGTTGAATAAATTATAGTAGAATCCTAATTAATTTCTCATGTTTTTATCAACAAAGAATGTGGCCTTTCAGTAAGAACCAAAGTCCACTGACTTTATATGAGAAAGCAGCCAAATATATATCCAGTTTTCTCAGCTGTGATGCTCATAATTCTCCATTGGAAGTGTCATTACAATATAGGATATGAGAAATTTATAAAGGTCTGGAACAAATAATACAATTTCCAGTCAATTTCATTTCTTTTAATTTTGCTTAGAATAAATATTAAATAATCATCAAAGGTGTATGTTTTTACAGAAATTTTATCAAGTGTTTTAATCATATACCAGAAATTTTGAAATGTGCATAACATTTTAGAGCTTTTGTTTGCTGTTAAAAATTAAAACTTTTGTATAATAAATATTAAGTATATATTAAAGTATATGATTAATCATTATTTTAATATTTTCTCTTTTCAGCAACTTTACAGGAAAAAACATGGTTTAACAATGAATGCTGCCCGATTACCTGCCAATATCCCCAAAAATAGATATAGAGATGTGTCACCTTGTAAGTCTTCTTTTTACTGCTGTTCAACTTGTTTACACTGATGAGGGAAAACATATGGTCACTTATTAAGATTCCTGTACCCATAAAACAGTTTTTACCTGATTCCTCTGGAAAACAGCAGTAACTGCTTCATGGTGGAGGTTCTGCATGATGAAATCATATTAAAATTTATTGCATAATAATTAAACATACATTTAAAATCAAAATGGCTTAAGAATCTCAAATCTTATTTCCTGAGAAACCATCTTACATTTTTTCCTCATAAAAAAGAAAATTCTTACATTTTATCTTTGTGATCATTTATAGTGTTCCTTACATATAAAACCCGTGCATGAATTATACTTCAAAGAGAAGATTGAAAACATTATATTTTCTTTCTAAAGGGAAATAATTCTCTGTTTTGCAGTCAACTCTAACTTAGCTACGGAATATAATTTTGTTGATTCTTAGCACATGCTAGAAAATAATATTTTCATATCAACTTTTGTGATTATCATTTAAATTTCATCAGATTAAATTATATGCACATATATTGTTTAGATGATGAGCTTTACATGATTTTATCATTATTCTTTATTATAGTTTAGATTTTTAGTAAACATAATTTAATAATTTTTCTAACTTGTATTATACATGTAATTCATAACTGTATAACATGACTAAACTTGTATGTTAATTGTAGATGACCAGACCCGAGTGATATTGAAAGGCAGTCAAAATGGAGATTACATAAATGCTAATTTTGTAAATGTGAGTTAGATTTTTCTTAATTTCTCCAAGTATTCAGAAATTGTCCACATATAAAAACAATGTTCAGTTGCAGAAATATTGATATGATTATATTTTATTAGATCAATTTATGAATGCTATCAATTAGACTTCAATATAGCTGAAAAATACATCCATTTAAATTCAAAGAAATTTGCTACTACCACAGGTTAATTTTTGAAAATTAATTAACAGTTTATTAATTTTTAATATACAGTGCACACTAAAAAAGCCACTCAAAAGTTGATTATAAATAAATCATAACATGTAAAGGACTACATTATTAATACTTAATTTTCCCAAATTATATGTACATTTGTGTGTGTGTGTGTGTGTGTATTAAAGAAAAAGACAGTAGGAAAACTGTTGTTTTAGCTGCCACGTTTTGTCCAATGTGGACTTTTTCAAGGCAAAAAACAAAATGAATCCATTGAAACAAAGTATCTATAGACAAACAAAATGTCATTAGCAATTAGAAGAATTTAGAAATGCTATTGTATATTCATATGGTCAATTGAAAAATTGCATCAATTACTTTATGTTTGAAGAGAATATTTTCATGTGTAGAAATATTGTTTGTATTGTGTTGTTGTATTTAAATTCTTTTGATTTCTTGATATATTTGTTGTGTATGTTGGCTTGGGAGAGTAGTGATTCTGTTAGGAAAGGTGATATTGGGAAAAAAAACCTGGGTGTAGATTAATATTTGGATAATATTCAATGGCAACATTCTTGAGGATTTTCCTTCTGAATTAATTATTTTTATTTTTTATGAGTGTAGCATTTATAAAATCAAAATTGTGGTTGTATTTATTTCTTTGTGTGACTGGTGCATTTGTTAAATTGTTATTTATGAGGTCTCTTTTTGACTCAATTTTGACGTTTAAGAAAAGCTACCAACAAAAATGACCTGGTCAATTTCTACTCAAACCACTCTTTTAACATTAAATCTGGAATTATTATAGGTTTCTATTTGAGAGCATTAAGATTCTGTAGCTCCCAAAATTTACCTAAAGAAGAAACATACATAGAAAACACATTCACAAACCCACAATACCCATATCATTTCATACACAATGCAAGAAGAAAGGCATACAAAATACACAACAGCAACAAAAATAACAGCATCATCCGTAATAATAAATTATATGAGATACATAATACTACCAACCAACTCTGTCACGTCCATTATCCAGAACAACCTATCCCATCTAAATAATCTCAAAATAATTACAAACACTTCCAAAACTAATATGGATATGATCAGATCTTCAAACACTCATAGCAATAATATTTGTGAAGCAGGCATATATAAAATAAGTTGTCAAAACTGTTCTTCACAATACATTGGAGAAACTTGCAGAAATTTAAAAAATGCATCTATATGCATAAAAGAGATCTCATAAATAACAATTTCAGTTCCAATAAATTCAATTCGTTTTTTGCCTTGAAAAAGTCTACATTGGACAAAACACATTGGCTAAAACAAAAGTTTTCCTATTGTCTTTTTCCTTAATACATACTGTCTTTCTCTACAGGTTAATTCTGAGAGGTTTTTACATATATATATATATATCCGATGCGATGAGAACGAAAGTAATATATAAATTCCAATGTTCAATGGTTTTGTCTATATGATAAAATTATAATAAATAAAATAATATATATATATATATATATATATATATATATATATATATATATATGATACTTAAACGCTAATTCTCAAGTCATTAATGGCTAGAGAAGTAGCCAAAGGTACTTCGGGACAGTTATAACTATGGATATTTCTATATTTTGAAAAACGGATTTTAGATTGCTGGAAAAACTTTATAAAAGATTAAATTTTCCTTGTTGGCAATTTTCAATGAAAGATACATGAAAGAAAGGTTGCTGCCCAAATACACAATATACGTATATATATATATATATATATATATATATATATATATATATATATATATATATTATTATTATTATAAGAAATTATAATAAAATATGTTGAAATTGCTACATAAGCTTTCATGTTACAATACTTTGATTGTACTTCTTCAGGCAATGGTAAGTAACAAATTATGCTTAGAAGAAAAATTACAAATAAGTAGTTTTAGAAAACCCAAACAAGCTACTAAATAAGAAAAATGAAATAGTGGGTAAAAACAAACATATGAACAAATATTTACTTTGTCATTTAATCATAAAATTAATTAATTAATTAATATATATATATATATATATATATATATATATATATATATAAGGTGCCTCCACATTTTTGCTAAAAAAAAGCATAGCATGATGAAAAAGGCCCCAAACTTGATGAAAGACATTTATGAGCTTGCATCATTTTCTTAAATTATGTTTTACAGATAAAGTCTTCATAGAACAGCAATCAATCTCTCATCACCACATCAAACATGTAAACACGGCTACTGTCAGTTAAAAATACATCTACTGTTTGGTTATAAAATTAATTTCTGCATTATTTTAAACTTAAAGTAAATAATATTTGTTTCAAATATGATTAATTATACTTTAAATCAGCGAATATTCATGAAATAATGTTTCAGAAAAGTATATTTTATTTTTGGAAGATTTTTAAAACGAAGAACTAACTTGTATTTACAATTATCTCAAAAGTGGATGACTTTGACAATGTTACTGAAAAAAAAATGAAAATCGATTTCAATCAATATAATTTCTGTTTGAAATACACTACAGTATTTTGCTTACTGGAAAAAGTAAATTTAATCTTTTAGCTTTCAATTAAAGCTAAAATGAAAGTTTCAAGAAAGCTTTTGCATTTTTAAAAATTAATTTAAATCTTAGGTATTGTGATTTTAGTGGAGGTACCAAATATATAACAGAAGAAACTAGTTTTTAAATCTAAACTTCCCTAATTAAAATGCTATATTTATAATACCACTAAGCCAGTTCTAATTTGACTAATAAATTTATGTGTTCATTTTACATTAACAACCTGTTTAACTGTGTGCCTATTTCAGAAACGATTGATATCTGTACTGATTTTCTGTATCATAGCCAGATATCTCTACCTGCCATTCTGGAAAATGTATTTGTTGAGTTAATAAGATTTGCTGTTATGTCTGTGGAATTTAGTTTCAATGACACAATGTATAGGCAAATTGACGGAGTCTGTGTGTTCAGTCCTGGAACCAGCTTTGGCAAATATTTTTGTGGGCTTTCATAAAAATCATCTATTTTCTGGAACTGCCAAACCATTGATGTATATTGTTATGTTGATGACACATTTTGCCTCTTTGAGAATGTAATGGAGACTAATTTTTTTTTTTTACTTAATGATATTAATGATATACATCTGGCATTAAATTATACAATGGAAACCAATTCCACTTTATCTTTTTTGGATGTTTTCGTAACTAGAACTCCATCTGGTTACATCACATCAATTTACCACAAACCAACTTTTACTGGACTATACATTCAGTGGGATGCATTCTGTCCCAACAAATGTAAAGAAAATTTAATCAGTACCCTAACATATAGAGCTCTAAGGATTTGCTCAAAATTTAAATTAGATGAAGAGTTAGAAACAATTACCAAAACTTTAGCTCATAATGGGTACCTATTGGATGTAATTAAGTCAGTTATGAATAAGAAAATCTCTAATTTTTCTAAACTGAAACTGAGTATTGCTACTGTGCTCTATTTATTTGCATTTGTCTTGGTTGAGTACAGTAAGTGGAAAATTTGCCAAACAGATTAGCTCCGTAGTTGAAAAATTGTTATTTTTCAGCTAATGTATGTGTTGACATGTTGTCTTTTCTACCAGTATGGATGTTTACTTGAAAGGATGTTCTACCCTCCTACCATATTAACCATGTGATTTATCAATTTAGATGTAGTTGTGGAGCCGACTACATAGGTAGAACTACCCTATGGCTAAACATGAGAATACATCAGCACATACCTAGAAAAATTAGGAATGGTACATTCCAATTTAGTGACATGGTCAACAACACATATGGTTCCACCATCACAGAGCATTTTATAAATAATCCAAATTGTGCCACCAATTTCAGCACCGATTCTTTTACCATTCTTAGTCATGCTCACTCGTTCTTACATTTAAAAGCATCAGAAACAATCTATGTCAGGTCCAGACATCCCTCTCTCTGTAAACAGAGGGAATGTCTGTTGGGCCATGACATTATTTCAATCTGATTGTTCTGCCTTTAATATGTACATGTATTTTATATTTTATATTGTGACATTTATTCCCTCAATTCCAGCTCTGTTGAGTGAGGGCGAAACTGGTTAATTGTTTTTTTTTTATGAACGATAAAGTTGATCTTGCTTTTTTTATTTCCATAATATATATATATGTATATATATATATATATATATATATATAAGAGACTACCAACACTGATACTTATATGTAAATATAAAAATAAAATAAAATCAACCCCTACCTACGAGCTATCAAAATTCCTTAACAATATAATTACTCCATACCTGCCTATTAATTACAACACCACATCAACCCATGAATTCCTTCAAATTATAAAATCTATACAACTAACCCAAGGTATTTTAGCATCACTTGATGTTGAAAATTTATTTACAAATGTACCCATTGATCAAACTATTGACAAAATCCTTAACTCCGTATATAAAAATAATTCCATTCCATCTCCATCCATCAAGCCAAATATCTTCAAAAAATTATTGTATACCTGCACAACTAAAATCTCTTTCTATGACCTTAATGGCAATATCTACACCCAAGGTAATGGTATTAGTATGGGGAATCGTGGCTTCTCCAACTACATGTCCCATGTAGAAAAAAATCACAAAACCCAAAATATATGTCCACTATGTAGATGATATTTTTATTTTATTGAAAAACAAACAAGAAAGTGATAATCTCAAAACCACATTAAAAAAAAACCCTCTGTTCTTAACATTATGTATGAAGTGAGTAAAAAAAAAAAAACTCCCATTCTAAGACATTCTTGTAGAATTCATTAATATCACATTCACCAATTCATTATATAAAAAACCCACTAGCTGAAACTCTTGCTACCTTAATTTTAAGAGTGGATACTCACTTAGATATAAAATAGCAGTTATAAAATATGTCCTAAAGAGAGCACACAATAATTCATCCTTTCATCCACTTTTCCTTAAAGAATTCAATAATGTAAAACAGATGCTAGTTAACAATGGTTTTCCTAACTACCTCATTGACTATCTCTTTCTACAAAAAATTTTAAACAGCTAAACTTATCCTAAAAAATAACAACACACCTGCTAAATCAAAACTACAAAGAACCAACATTATTTATGAGTTCAAATACCCCTTAAGGAAATGTGTTCCTGATTAAACCAAACTCAGAAATAATTACATCGGTCACACTACTACATGCCTATTTAGATGATTTATGTTACACCTACCTGATCATAGCTCCATTAGGACTCACACAAAAACCTACTAGACTCCATCCAAAACATACTAGTAGAAAATATAAGTATAATAGCCTCATCCACATATAAAAAAAAAGATTAAAAATAATGGAAGCCCTAATAATAAAAAATGGAAAAGCCAACACTCAATAACATTAAACAATGAATGCAACCACACTCTGCTGACTGTCTTCAGAAAACAAAACATTCCTATAACTTTAGACACATACATAAAAAAACCACATATTTAGTTAGAAATAAAAAATAAAAATTGCCCTTGATAAAGAATAGCCGAAAGTGCTCAGATATGCAAAATATTTTTAATTATTTTTAGATGGAAATCCCTGGTTCAGGGATTATTAACCGGTATATTGCTGCCCAGGGTCCACTTCCCAACACCTGTGCTGATTTTTGGCAGGTAAGTAATCAACTGTCTTCTCATTTCTTAAATGTTATTTTTGTTATGTGACAGAAATTTCACATGAATATCCAAAGTAAAGAATAATTACAATAATGTACTTCTTTACTATAATGCTTTTGTTTTGTTATAACAGATGAAAGATTTTCTTTGATTTATCACATTTGAAGCCTTTTGTAATCTGATCCTTAGAATTCTTTTGCCGAACTTTTAAATCAGCTTTGTCAAATTAGTTTTTTTTTTTGCTAAAAACATCAATAACAAATGAATATAAAAAATAAAGATTACTTTTGGTTTTACATTTCTTTGTTAGTTCTATTTTTTATCAGTCTCAGAAAAATGAAAAGATTGATAGATTTCAAATTTAACTTTATCTTCTGATCTTAAGTTTTTACAAACTCAGTTAATAAAATTTCAAGTACTGTATAACTGAATTAAGTTAATATTAGTTAAGTAGAATATTTCTTTATGGAAATAGTTTTTTTTTTTTTAATTTTATTCTTCCACTGGATTCCAATATCTAATTCCTATTTTAAGTTACTTAAAATTTGATACTATACAATTATTATGTAAAAGTCATACACTATTTACATGCAGACTATTGTCTTCATCTTTGTTATTGTTATTCTAGAAATTCAGACAGAAATCATTGTATTTCTCTGTAATAGTAAAATCAACATTTGTTTTGATTTTACAGATGGTGTGGGAACAGCACTGTACTTTGGTAGTTATGCTTACCACCAAAGTTGAACGAGGACGGGTAAGTAGAAGTTTATTTCATTGAATACTACTTCTTCATTTGCCAACTTCTTAATATCACTTATAATATTGGAAGCAATTCATAAGTCTGAAACAGTTTTTGATGTTTATTTAAAGATCAATTTAAAATTACTAATGTAGTGCAGTATAAATTGCTTTTATCTGCTGAAATATTCTTCCCTTTGCCTCATTAACTATTGTTCTTATTTACTTATATGAATCTTATTTTGAATATTTCACTGGAAAATAGATTTTAAGTTAAAAATGAAATCCTATCCCTGTAGAAAAGTTACTTTGTACAAAAAATAATAGTTTTTAACCTATATAAATTTTTATAGACCTAAAAAGCATGTATTATATTATTTTAGCTTATTATTAATCAAAAATGGATATATAATCTTATAATATTTTAAAATAGAATCTTATATATTTTGTGTTTATCAATACCAATCTTCATGTTTGATAAGTTTTTGCATTGCAGAAATATTCCAAATTTTATTTTTTAATGGAGTTCAACCCATGTAAGGCAGTAAAGTCCCTAAGACACAAGGGGTTACTGGAGGTGAAAGAATTACAAAACAGAAATATTAGTAAGGAGCAAGAACAAAAGAAGAGTAATCAAGAGGACAGTAGATAGTGATTGACATTGCATTTAAATTTTTGAAGATTAAATTTGACTGGAAGGCAGTTCTGCAAGCAAGAAATGTGAGAAAGAAATTATTAACATAGAACTTACAGTTATATCTAGTCAACTCAAGTGTAAATTGATGAGACCTTGTTGCTAGTCTAGTACTGTGCTTAAATTCATAAAATCTAGGTACCATACTGAAGAGTTTATCCGAACAATTACCATGAAAAATTTATAGAAAATTTGAAATTAACAGGAGACAACATTACAAATAAAAAGAAAGGTGACTGAAGCTGAGACACCAGATCAGAACTGATAATATTTCTTTGGATTTTATCAAGGATTTCTAGATATATAGCAGGAGCACTGGACCATATGTGGCAGAAATATTCTAAGCATCGGTGAATGGTAGACTTATAGATATGTAAGATAGATTCTGGAAAGAAAAAAATGTCTGGTATGACACAGTGAACCAACTTTCTTAGCAACTGACCAAACAATGAATTCTATATAGTCTTTCCACTTCATGCCAGCCAACAAAGTTAGCCCAAGAAGGTGCAATGAGTCATTCTCTTGAAAGTTAGCATTAACCATGCTCATGGAAAGCATAAAGTGGTCTCTCAGATGATTAATAGAAAAAAGTTTAGTTTTGGAGGTGTTAGAATTAAAAATAAATCAGTTAACAACAGACTGAAAGTTGTTTTTTTTTGACATCAAAAAAACAATTTAACCTTATCGGACTGATCATGACATAGTATCAAGACAGGAATAAATGGTTGTGTCATCAGCATAGATACCAAGTTAAGAGCTGGTGTCATCAGAAAGGTCATTAATGAAAATTAAAAACAAAGTAGGACCAAGGATATAAGCTCTGGTGACACCTGTATTATTACAAAATGATCTAGAAGAGTGGCTGTTCAGGAAAACATTCATTTCACAACTTGATAAGAAAGACTGGATCAGTTCAAAAATTTGTCTAGAGACACGATAACTTTTCAACTTGTGAAGAAGACCTGTATGTCAAACCCTGTCAAAAGTTTTTGGCCACAGCCCAAGCTTCACCATTTTTATCTAGATCTTGATAGCTTCATAATTATCATCAGTACACCAGCATTTGACCTGGAGAAACATAAGCCATATTGCTTGTCTGAAAGAAGGCCCTGCGTTATTAGATGCCTAACCAATTCAGCATTAGTTTTTAGTAGTTTCTCAGAAAGATGTAGAAGGCTAATAGGCCAATAGTTGGAATGGCAGGATGGTTCACCTGAGTTCTTAAAAGCTGGAACAGGATTTTCAAGAGGCAGTGTGACATTTATTATACAGTTTAGAGTATCTGGAGCCAGTTTGTGAGCAAACTTCTTAAGGACTATTATAAGGATACCATCAGGTTCACTTGTTTTTTGGGAATCTAGATTAGAGATGATAGCAGAAACAATAGAAGGAGTTATATGTATATCACTCAACAGAGAGGGAGATTTAGATGTTTGTTATAAGCACAAATATGCATGTCTATGATAGCTAGTATAGCAGTTGTCTCCATTTATTGTCGGACTAGAAGATGCAACCTTGACTATATTTTCTGGCTAGTTTGGAATATCTTTTATACACAATATATATATATAAATTAAAGAGTGCTATGAGGAATGAAGATAGATTAGTTAAAGCAGAAAGAAGCAATGTAAACAGGCAAAGAATAAAGGTGTTTGTATTTGAACTCTAGATAACAATTCCAAAAAGACAGTGAATCAACTGAAAGTAAATATATTCTCACAATTTATCCAATGACAAAAGGGCAACCAACAAGAGAGACTTAACATTATAATGTTTGTCAAGGAATATCATTGTCTTCCTTGTATTGTATTTTCTTATACTTTCAACTCCATTTCAACAATATATTTACTTTCTCTGCAACCAACAAGGAGAACTGTGAGTAAAAGTGAATGATAAGACAATGTATTATCTGCTTATCTGTTGCAAAACCCACGTAAAATAAACTAACTTTGACTTTTAAATTGAGCTATCAATGACAAAGGATTACAGAAATGTGATTGGTTTCTATAAATTCTTACAATTCATTCTGTATTTATTAATACATCACAACTGGTTACTGTTATAACATGCACACCTCGGTCAATCCTGGATCAAACCTGGGTTGCAACAGACAGATAGTATGGCCACTGCCAAAATTTTATTATACCATAAGATGTAACCATGTATTAATTTTTGGTTCTCATCAAATAGGATGATGAAATTCATATTTGATTTACAATGGGAAGCTTTGACAATGCAGGCATGCATTACTGGGCTTATCATAGGTTTTACTTACTACATAACTAAATAAAAAATAATAGATAGAAATGACACAGGAATCTACAGGGACAAAAGTCTCATAATCTTAAGAAACTGTAACAAACAAAAACACAGACAAAACTATTTTAAAAGCAATAATAAAGATTTTCAAAAATAATGGATTCGACATAGATATAAAACTAATCTAAACAAAGTAAAATATTTTCTAGATGTGACCTTCAACCTAAGAGAAGGCAATTATAAACCAAACAGAAAAAGAATGATAAACCATTTTAAAACACAAAAAACAAACCACCCAAAACAGTGAACATGGCACAAATAATAAAAAAATACAACAGGAAAATTATCAACAAACCACAAAAAACAAAATAAACCCAATTTTTTTACTGTTAGAATAAAAAAATGAATGTCCTTTAAAATGGTAATTGTTTAAAAAACAATGTAATATATCATTTTCTGATAAAATCACCAGATAATGAAGAAAAGTATATATAGGAGTAACTGAAGGACCCTGAAAAAACAGAAATTATGCACACAAAATCTCTTTTCATTTTATAGTAAATATATTTTTAGCACAATGCTTTCTAATATATCTGGGAAATTTTAAAACAAAATGCACATCACACCAAAAAATATCTTGGAAAATAAGGAAAAGATTATCAGCCTACAACAACCAATGAACAACTTGCAAACTTTACTTGGAGGAAAAAATAGCTATCATTGCCTTCCCAGACCAAAATAAATTATTAAATAAAAAATCCAAGCTCATCTCAAGATGCAGACATTTTTTTTTTTTTTTTAAGCGTTTCACCTCAAGCAAGGTGGGAAGCTACTAGGATGCAAGGGGCTACAGAAAATTTGGAGCAAGATCAGATAGGAGTGATAGAAGAAAGGATGAGAAGAAGGGTAGTGGATAGATCAAGGCAACTGGAGATGTCGATTGACATTACATTTGAATAGCTGGAGATTATAGCTCTCAGAGAAACTGGAATAGGGAAGGGAGTTCCACAGGCGAGAGGTGCGAGACATGAAGCTATTAGAGTAGAAGAGACGGATACATTTAGAAGTTTCCACAGTGAAGGGGTGAGAGCGGGATGCCAGCCTTGTAGGGCGCTTGAACTCATGAAGTCTGGGAACCAGCGAATGCAGCTCCTCGGAGCAATTACCATGAAAGTATTTGTAAAACAGACAGAGAGAGGCAATGGCACGTCTGTGAGAAAGTGACTGTAGACGAGATGCCAGAGCAGGGCCAATTATATTGCATATTGGCCTCTGGACCCTTTCAAGAACCCCAAGGCAAACAGAAAAGGCTCCAGACCATATATGGCAGCAATACTCCATGCAAGGGCAAATTGTTGATTTGTAGATCTGGAGGATCGATTCCAGAGAGAAAAATTTCCTGGTGTGGCACAGGGAGCCAACTTTCCTTGCGGTGGACGAAGCAATTCACTCAATGTATTTGTTCCATCTCAGGTCAGCAGTCAACGTGAGACCGAGCAGTCTCAGAGAGTTGCTCTCGAGAAGTTGAGCATCAGACATTCTAATGGAGGGCAGGGAAGTGTGGTGATTAATAGAGAGCAGTTTTGTTTTTGAAGCATTAAAGTTGACCAGCCAATTCCTGCCCCAGTTCACAACCGATTGGAGGTCCTTTTCGAGACACATGGCCAGGTTAGTTTTGTCAGTGACACTAGATTTGTTTTTGAGGCAGGAATAAATTGTGGTGTCATCCGCATAGATGCCAACTTGGGAATTTATGGCGTCAGGAAGGTCATTTATGTAGATAAGGAATAGAGTGGGGCCTAGGATGGAGCCTTGAGGAACACCTGCGTTCGTGGGATAGGAACTGGAGGAGAATCCGTTGAGAACGACCTTCAATTCACGGTTTGACAGGAATGATTGTATTAGGTCAAACAATCGACCCGTAATGCCATAACCCTGGAGCTTGAAAGAAAATTCTAAAAATGCCAAACCCTATCAAATGCTTTGGAGATGTCTAGGGCCACGGCTCGGAGCTTCCCCCGTTATTTTGAAGAGCTTGGTAGACAGTTTTAGTGATGGCCGTAAGCATATCAGCTGTAGATCGGGCAAAGCAGAAACCATATTGCTTGTCTGAGACCAGATCATGGGATGTGAGGTTTTAACCACCTTTTATTGATTATAAATTCAAAGATGAACCGAAGAGGGTAGGAGACTGATAGGACGGTAATTGGAAGGGTCAGAGGGGTTGCCAGAGTTCTTGAAGACAGAAACAATCGAAGAGGACTTCCAGCAGTCAGGAAAAACAAGATTCCTTGAGGCAGTAGTTGTATAGTTTAGAAAGGGCGGGCGCCAGTTCAGGCGCAATTATTTCTTCAAGACAATGGCTGGTATCCCGTCTCCACCACTAGCCTTGTTTTTCTCTAAATTGGAGATAACGCCAATACCAATGATGGGGTTATGTTTAACCCACTCAATATATATCTCAGTTCTAAGAGGGAAATTGGGTATGGGTACACCGGAAGAGTCGAGCGTCGAGTTGAATGAAAATTTCTTTTTTAAAGCATTCAGCCTTGTCGGCAGAGGAGGTCAGGACTTCGAACTGGTTGAACAAAGAAGGTATAGAGGGTTTGCTAATTGTTCAATACGCTCTTGCAGAGATGCCAATAATCTTTGGAGCCAAATTTTTGAGATGCAATACGCCCTTCATCCAAGCAGCAAATACTGACTTAGCATTGTTGAGGACATGCTTACACTCAACGGGCGGAGGCAAAGAGACGTCTATTGTTATCAGATTTATCTACGGAATATGTGAAAAAAGTGGTTCCTATGGGCGATGGCGGCTGAGCAAGCAGCGAGAACCAGGGGAGGAGTTTTTTGTTCCCTCTATTTCCTTGAGGGATGAAAGCATCGATTCCAGCTTTAAGCCATTTTTTGAGACCTCAAAGCACATTCTTCAACGGGGAGGGAGGAAATTCATCCCAGGGGACATTTCAAGGGAAAAATCAACAATTAATGCATCCCAGTCAGCTCCAATTTTATATAAGAATGAAGTTCTAGTGGTAGGAGGTTCTTTGCAAAAAAAAAAAAATGTTTCAAAATTGAAGGATATGTTAACAGATACTACTGCATGATCAGAGTTACCAAGAGGGCAGGCTTTTTCACTACAATAACTCGAAACTTTTGTCGCTTATGAGGTCAAACCTTTTTTTATCTATAAAAAGAATGTATAAACATAAAAATGTCTTTTAATAATTGTCAGACTTTGTCCATTTTGAAATGTGTGAATTCTATTTTTTTACATTTGATACCATTTTGAGCATATGAATGTATTTAGAGATTCATGGAAGTTTAAAGTTTTAAAGACAGTAAAATCGACCTTGCCTTTGAACCTCTGTCTGGCCCAACAACAGTTAAGGCATGTCAGTTTCTGATGATGGTTCTGTATAGGATAAACAGGTTTGATTCCTGTCAGAGGATGAAAATTTTCTATTTTTAATTTCTCGGACATTCAGGTTGGTAAATGTTGTTTAATACTGTTTATTATAAAACAGAGCATTTACTTAAATATTTGTATCTATAAAAAAAATGTATAAACATAAAAATGTCTTAAAATAATTGTCGGACTTTGTCCATTTCATAATGTGTGACATCATATATATATATATATATATATATATATATATATATAAACAAATCCTGTCTTGAATGTAAAGACATATAATAATAATATTTCATGATCTCAAAAATTCTGACATCAATTACAGTAAAATATAATTTTCACCATTTTTTCAACTTTGGCTTGTCTCTCTCTTGGCTCATATTTCATCAGTTACTTTTTTTTTTTTTTTGCTTTCTTATATTTGTAGGTAAAATGCCACCAGTACTGGCCTGACTTATATGAAACAACTGACTTTGGTGTCTTTAAATTTACAATTTGATTTAGAAGAAAAAACCTATCCTTTGTTTGCATTTTACAATTTACACATGTAGAGGTATGTAAAACCTTTACAAGATGACTTTTTTCTAATTCTAGAGATTAAATTATTTTTCTAATTCCCAACATACTGCAAAAATAATTAATATGCATGTTTGAGTATTTCCTTTAATAAATGCATAAAACAGTATTTCAATTATTGTTATTATGGTTCAAATACAAAAGTTATAATTTCATGCTATGTATAAATCCAGTCTTTTTCAAGCTAGGAATCCAGATTAACCTTACTTTGCTATTATTAAATATCATCCAATTCTTAACATAAGTTAGTTCTCTTAATGTTCTTCATATTTTGTTTCCAGTAATTCAAATTTTACTCTTTCAGATTTCTGTTTAAAAAAAAGTAAAGTCTAAAAATGTTACTGGGTGTTTTCTTTTAATAAAGTTTTCTAATTTGTTGCTAATAGAAAATCATGTTAAGCTTTAGTAGACTTCTATGCTGTATATTTTTTCCTTGGAAATCAAATTTTTTTAAGCTTCAATATAACATGATTTTCATGAATATAATTTTTATTAATGATAAATTCAATATTATCATTTTCAATAACTTTGTTTACATATGCCTTTTCTAGAAATTTCCTGAATAAGTAATTTATTAGGAAATTTATTATTGCTAAAAATATTCCTTAGTGAATGTAAGTTTATTTTTATCTTAATTTGAAGTTATTAACATATCTTATTGTTGACATTTTCAGACAAATCAAGAACGGCATATTAAACATATGCAGTACATTGCCTGGCCAGATCATGGAGTACCTGATGATCCTGCTGACTTTTTAGATTTTGTCATCAGGGTGCGTAAGAACCGAATAGGAATGGTGGAGCCAACTGTGGTCCATTGCAGGTAGGTTCAAGATATTATATTTATTTATTTCTCTGCTAACAGAAAATTATTTTTTGAAATCCTAGCAAAATGTAAATTCAATTATAAACATTTATTAAGCTACTTCCTGTAATGCATACAAAGTTATATTTATTACAGCTCCTTATAAAACAATTAGAGATTTAATTAATACAAAACAAAATAATAATAAGCTTAAATTTGAAGGAGGAATTTACACTATCACCTGTAATGATTTTCACAAGGAATAGATAGGTGAAACCTCGAGCAATTTAAATAAAAGATTATATGAACACAAAAGGGATATTTTGTAAAACAACACACTCACTGCATTACTTGCTCATCAGAATGGGTCTGACCATAATGCTGCTTTAATTAAAAGTGAAGCCAATTTACTAAGGTGAAAGTATATAGAAATTACTTTGATTGCTCAACACCATTTTATCAAATACAATTTTGCTACACTTTATCTTTCTTTGCTGTTTCTTGCAAGAGTTTTATAAAAACTAAATATAGAAATTTAAAAAAAAGGGTAAGAATGTAATGTTTTGTTTTTAAAATTTATAACTTTCATTTTAAGTCTGTGGAATATTTGGTCTCTATTGGGTTCTGCAAGAATGTGTATATTGGATTTATGTTATTACTCTTCCCTATTTATTTCTAGTGCTGGTATTGGTCGAACAGGTGTGCTAATCACTATGGAGACAGCAATGTGTTTGGTAGAAGCCAATCAAACAGTATTCCCACTGGCAATAGTTCGACAGATGAGAGACCAGAGGGCAATGCTAATACAGACAGCTGTAAGTAAAGTTTTACAAACTTTTGTTAAAAATCTATTTTTACATTGAAATCTTTATCAAGTCCAACACTTCTTTATTTATTTTGTTTTTAAAGTTCATGCTTAAAACATTGTGTTGTATTTTTTTCCAGAGTCAATACAAATTTGTCTGTGAAGCTATTTTGCGGGTATACCATGGTAAGTTGTGACAACTTTTACCATTGTTGTTTTTGGCTCCAGCTATATGAAGGCATGTGGTTTGATTTCTTTCATATATGTTTTGTACAATTTATGAATTGTAAGCTTTCATTAATACCTTGGCAAATGGTTCAAAGATTTTTCACCTAAAGAATTAAAGCTTTTCTATTAATTTTTTTTAACTTTTCACTTCAACAATCAGCTCTGGCTTTCTTTTGGACTAATTTATGAAATACATTGTTTAAAATTTAGCAAATACTTTTCATGTGGTGATGGTTATCAATTACTAATCAATGAACAAAACTCAATTGTAATATTATGTTTACAGTTCATCAATTCAGGGATTTCCAACCTAAGGTCCTCAAAAATAATGATAAGAAAGTTAAATAAAATATAATTGTTAAATATTTAGCATGATTACTCTGATAAAGCTACATATTTTGAAATGTATTAATAAGTTTCAATTTTTTTTATTCAGGGTTTTTGTTATATTCTATTAACATGGCAATAGTTGATACTTCATCTCCATTACAACCTTATGGAATTATTTTAGGCCTTCTCAAACTTCACTTTTTTTAAAAGAAATTAAAATAGAAAATAGTATCCTGTCATTATTTGAATATTATAGAATTTTGGGGGATGGTTATTATTAAATTTGTAGATTTGTTTATCCATTTTTTAGGTACAGAATTGTAAAGTTTTATTTTTGGCAGGAAATATTTCTAATAACCACTAACAAATGATTCTAAAGCTAGATTATACATTTTAAAAAGATTTTGGAATTGCACTCATAACCTTGTCTCCCAGAATTTTTATACAGCCTCCTCCCACTCTCTCCTCCAAGTGGGTGCATACCTCATTTTGGAAAGGTCTAATATAAATTATGCAAAGATCCTTGGTATAAACAGGTTGGGAATCCCTACCATTGAAACAAATACAAATAAACTCTACATACTTTTATAGCTTGTATAACAAATAACCTATACATATTGTTATTAGTTTTATCCTTCTCTAGTCTTTTCTTTTTGCAAATATTTAAGCTGCATTAGACCTGCATGTACACAAGCAATCAACATTGTAATCTTTTCTCCACCCTACCCTATATGTTTGTCCTTTTTTCCTGAAACAAAGTGATCTTTGATCTCCAGTTTACTTATTTATTAACTTGATCTCTAGGAATAAAGTAAAACCAGCCCTACTAATAATGCATATATATATATATCACTGTATACATATTTCTCATTGTACTTCTCAAACATATTGATACTTCTTGGCTCCGGGCTAAGTAACAGTCTAACTCTCTGATTTCGGGTGGAGAGGAACCCGGACGAGGCTCCGCCAAAGAGCAGAGTCTCGTTCGGGGTGGTTGACTGCCCCTGAACCCGTTTATGTGGGTTCAAAGAGGGAATATTTTTTGGCCGAGCCTATGGGCTCGGAAATCCCACGTTAAACCCAGCCTTGTGCCATATGTAACCCTTGTCGGGTGGGTAGCTAAATATCACTTCTCAGTGAAAGGGTTGATAAGCCATAGAAAATGAATCAAGAAAACAAACTTTTCACTGAATACAACATCTAATAATCCTTCATATACATAATCTACTATCCAACATGCATTATCTAAAAGTTGGCATCTACAGAAATTCTTATTATTTATCAACTTTTTTGGTGTGAATATCATTTTCAGTACAGGTCTACTTCCCTGTCACAATTGTAAAAAAAAAAAAAAGAGGGTGTGGTTAAGAATACAGCAGTTAGCTGTTAGTAAATAAAAGAACAGTGTTTAATTTGAGTTTTTCACGGTCAACATAGATTGCTGTCTAAAATCTTTATTATAAAGAATTTGATTATAATATTATCATGGCAAACTTGCCTTTCATAATATTATGATCAAATAGTAATAGCTTCTCATACAACGATCAATTTGGAGCTCTTTAATATGGAAAAAATATAAGCTTTACTTGGTAGAGAGACTTGGGATTGCATATCCATGAAAAATTAGTATTAAGTTTTTATTTTTTTTAATATAGATATATTTGTTAAGAATATGATTAAAATTTATAAGAAAAAATAAATAAAAGTTTTTTTTTATTTAGGATTTGAGCAACACCTTATAATTATTAGACAGTTGAATAACCAAATAAAAAAGGATAAATTTTAAGAGTTCTTTTTAACAATTCTTCATATTTTTAAACATTTTTAAAAAAGATAGTTGTATTTATTGATCTCATTATATTAAATGTTTATTCAGTGAAAACCAACTTACTTATACCAGTTAAGATCTGTAATGAGATACCAGTTATGTTAAATTATAGTGTTGATTAATTGCCTTAACTGATTTTAAGAGGGTATGTAGAAGTTTAAATTAAGTGGTATTTAAAACCCTGCTGTGACTTTCAAAGTGAGACTCCAACAGTATTATCTGGAAATGTCCACTGTACAACGTTCTTACAATAAGCACTTCTACTGATCCTACTTTCCTTCTCTCACTCAAGGGAGATAATTATGATTGCTTGCCTTGTGGAACACCATTATTAGACATTCTACCATTGAAGAAAACGGTTCAACATTTGGGAAGGTAGGTTTTCCCCACTTCTATCAATGTCACATTTGTAAGTCTGCTCCATTCTTAACATTTTCTTCTAAATAATTCTTTAGTCATATGTGATTCTGCATGTTTTTGTGCAAGCAGATATATAAGATATCTCAAATAAAATTCATGTTTATTCATTTCCCATTATATATGAAAGCCAACTAAAGAAATTGTTTTCAATAAGAACTATGAATTGGTATCTGTGGAGTCAAAAGTTTAGGAGCTATGTAAGTTAATCCTCTTTCATTATAGCAATTTGAAGGGTTGTACTTTTAATCTTAAATGTTGGTAATCTAAGGATTTGCTTCTTTTGAGTTAGGTAGGGAAATAAGAATTGTTTTTATTTTTAAAAGAAATAATGATTGTAATTTTATAAAATCTAAAAATCATTAATTGTTTTGCTTAGAATATCTAACAATCCATTTTGAATGATTCATTGTATATACATGTTGAGACCAGCTAGTGTTTAAGATTGTTTAATTCATCTGTATTTACAACCTAAGATATGTTCACTAATACACTGAGTCAGAGAAAAAACATTCCATTAAAACTTTTCTTAATGTCTAAAAATACCAAGTTAGGTGACTTTGACTAATAAATTTCTCAAGAAACTCTATAAAAATCATGGAATTTGTAATTCACATTAAAAATCAATTTGCTTATGAATTCTATATAAATAAAATTTAAGATGGAATAAATATGGAAATATGTTTTTATCTATCTTTTTTAAATTTATAAAATGAAACTAAATGTAATCTTCCACAGAATTCTTTGAACATTAAACTTATAGCTGCAGAGAATCATATTACATAATTCTTTCTGGACTGGAATTTATGTATTGGTGGTATATTTAGGTAATCACCTTAGTAGAAAAGGGGTTTTTAAACTGTTTTTTATAAACAAAAATGACTATTAATGTATTTCACTTTCTTCTATTCATTTCATAGTTGGTATGTTTTGTTAAAGTTGAAAGTTATAAGAAACTAGATAAATAATCTAACCTTAGAATAGTTTAAAAAATAGTCATAGGCTGTAATAGAATTCATCAAGAAGACCCTATAAAATAGGTAATAGTTAACTGTTTAAAAAAATTGGCTGTATCTTTTCATTGAGTATATAAAATATACTCAATGAAATCAACATGTAACTTGGATGTGATTGATAAAACATTAATTTATAAGCATATAGAAGTTGTTCATCTGTGTGTGTATTAAGTACAAATTTGAGATAGCTTGTATATCATGTCTGTTTTTTGCTATTAATTGTACTCAATTTTGTTGGATGTTTGTTTTCTTTTTTTTCATAAGTTTAAATTGTACTCAATTTGTTCTGTGTTATATAAAATGACTGATTTTTTTAATTTTTGATTTATTTTTATTTTTTGCTTACCAAAAAATTCTTTTGTAAAATATGTTAACACTTTTAATTAAACTTGATCACCCTTCATATGTGTGTGAAAAAATGCTGCAATAATATTCTAATTCTTTTTACAGATTAATTTTTCTCTTTTTTGATATAAATATGCCTGTTAAATTAAAGTCAATTAATCTCTGAGTGTTATCTTTATTTGAATAATGTTTTTTTTTATCAAACACACATGCACTAACAACCTTCCAATATTGCATTTGCTGCTAGAATCCATGTCATCTAAAGAAATGAGATCATTTTTGTAAATTTGTTTTTCTACTCTTTATTGTTTTTATTTTCTCAGCAAAGGTTTTCGAAAGAAGAAGAGATGAGTTAATGTTTAAGATTAAGAAAGTTTTTATAACAATATTTTAACATTCATTAATATATAATAAATGGTGTTGTCATGTTGTATATGGTATATTGAAAAGTTTCCTCAAACATATTGATACTGCTTTTATAATGCATTGCTTATAACAGTAAACTTGATAGTTTTCTTTTAAATATACAAGGTGTTAACTAAGAAGAGATTACAAAAAAACTCTAATGTCATTTAGTTAGATTTTGGGAAAATGCATCAAGCCAATAATTTTTCAGTACTGCTTTTTATATTTAGATTTCTATAGCTCAACATTTTAAAGTCCTGCTTTAACGCTACTTACAACTTTGTTCAAACTATACTTTTTCTTTTCAGTACTTTCTACATACAACTCAAACCGTATATTTTAATGAATTATTTGAAATCATTTGCTGTCAGATTTTATTATCCAATTCAGTCATTTTTATAATAAATTTGGTATTAATGAACATGTTTGATAAAATTTTCAAGATATATTTAGATGAATAATAAATCCTGTGAGATTCAGCATATATCTATTCTTATTAAAAATATTGAGGAAGTCTAAACTGTTTGGATGTTTACATTTAATTCCTCAATGCTTTTTGGAAGGTTAGGAAAAGCAATTTAAGACTTAAGATTATTTATAATCCAAATCTGTTTTAAAATCCACTACTTTCTCATTAATTCTGTTAAAGGAGGAGGGTTGGGAAATTAAATTCTTGTGTTGATCTGGATTTCACCTTACATTACTTGCCAAACAAGAACCACAAAGCTGAGTGATAAACGAGCAGGAGTTATTTAGAGCAACAAAAGTTGTAGAGCCATGATGGCACATAAATTAAGATTAAACATATTGATAATAACTTGCTTTCCATGTGTCAGGTTTTATTATACAAAGAAAGTAGAACATAAATTTTTATCAATAAATTCAAAGTATATTGGCTAATGGAACATATATTTAATGAATGCAAATTTCCATAAACTTGAATTCTATTAACTTTAGCAGTCTTTCATTGATTTTGTTAATATATCTACTGTTTTGATTGTAATTTTCTTTGCTTCAATAATATATTGCCACAAATTTTCTTTTGGATTAATAACTGGAAAGATTGTGAATTTGGTATCTTTAAAACCATTGTTTTGGCAAGATGGGCAATAGTAATCTCTGCAAAATCTGATGGAGCATTGTTTTACATCATTATAATCTTCTGTAATGTTCTTGGTTGTGACTTGTACCACTCAAAAATATCTTGTCTAAGTACTTATAATAATTCTTTTCATTTAACTTGGTGCCATCAACTTTGAAGGGATCTATAATTTTACTGCTTACAATAAAGCATTACTTTACCATCACACTTCTGTCTTCTAAGTTGTGTTGGTTAACTATTTCCATGAATGGCCCAACCAGTTCTTTTGTCCATTCAATGTAGCTCTTAATTCATTAGTAAAAATTGCTGGCAAGAAATCAGTTTCCATGTAATTCTTTGCCCAATTTACATGTTTTTCTTTGTGATGCATATGTAAAGGTGGTAGTTTGGTTGTTTTCATGTCTTTATATCTAATATTCTTAATATTTTGCATTGCATTTTTCCCCTCTGTTTATATTCACTACACCAACTTCAAATATCTTCAATCAATCTTTCTTACTTATTATCCTATTCATTTTCTCAAACCTTTTCTCTGTGATTTTTGTTAAAAACAGTTTTTCCTTATTCTTGGCAATGTTTTCAATTTCTTTTTTTGATTATTCAACTTTTCCACAATTTCCATTCTATTCTCATTACTTATAAAATATCTTGTTTTTTATTTGAGGTTATAATTATTTTAAGATCATGGCACTTTTTATATTTATAAATATTAAATTCAAAAATAAATTTCAATAAGTATACTATTTTACATGCATATATAAAAGAAATAAATGAATTATATATATATATATATATATATATATATATATATATATATATATATATATATATATATAAAGTAAGCATTCTAAAGGTCATGACCATACATATCCCAAAATATTAGCCTAAACAAAAGAACTTAGTTTACTCCTTCATCCACTTGCCTTAATTTCCAAGTAACCTGAATATAGATAGAGTCTGCTAAAGGAGTAGTGAGACTCGGTCCAAAGATCCCATTATGGTATGAAACTGACAGTCAGGATAGTGTTGATCTTTGTATTCACACACACTCTCTCTCTCTCTATATATATATATATGTATATATATATATATATTAGAATGGATTTTTATTAATATGACAGATTTGTATCACTTTAAACATTATTTTTAGTGGATACTTGTATTTAAGTAGGTGCTCCATTTATTTATTAAACAGTATATTTATTTTCACCTACAAAAGAAATCTTATTAAAGAAAAATTTTTGCCCTTTAGCAGGAATCGAACCTGCATTCATCAGGGTAAAAGGTAATAATGTAGAGTTGTTTTGATTTTTAAATTCTATGCTGTTTTCTTTCCATTACTTGTGTAGATATCACATGTTCATTTTATGGCAATAGTTTGTATCAATTTTTTGTGGGCTTCATATGTTTACCTCATGTTGTCTGTATATTTAATTCTTGAAATGTTATCATAATTTGAGTACATATTAAAAAATTGGGCATATTAGTGTATTTTAATTGCAAGATAAATATGATGAATGTTTGAAGTGAATATCATCTACAAATGTTTGGATCCTATATTCAGTTCATTAAATGTAGGTTTTATGTATATTGATGTGAAAAAGTGCATCTGATAACCATATATTGTATGTTTGCTATTTATCTTTCTAAGCATGGGCTGTGTTTATTGAAGTAATGGATAGCAGTTCAGATTGAGGAATCAAAGAGCTGAGTTCGAATTCCAGTCAAATCCATTACATTCACTTACGTGCTAATACCCTTGGGAAAGGTATGGATCTGTTCTTCTCCATCCAGCTATGGGTAAATAGCAGGACAGACTGGGTTCTATAGCCTTGGATGGCAACTGATCTACTGCAGAAAGACCTATTGTGGGAAAAATCTGCCTCATCAGTCATGTATCAAAAGATAATGATTGCCTATGCACATAACTGACTCAACATTTTTATGCATTTTTGATGGCATTGCAGGCAATTTAAAATATATATTCTAGCTTCAAATGTGTTGTTGATTCTATCAGATAACATAAGGTAAACATGTAATGCCTACAAAAAATGGATACATACGTACTAACGCCATAAAATGAACATATCATATCTACCCAACCAATAAAAACAAACCAATTTAGAATTTAAAAATTGAAACAACTCTGCTTTATTCCACTTCCCAAAAATTTCTGAGCAGCTAAATAGAGAAAAGTTAAATTTACAAAGATTTTCCTACCTGTTATTTAATTCATATCTTGCAATACCTATGTATAATAAATGCCTCACTGTCTGATGACGTATTAACAATTATTGTGGAAAGAATCTATCTAGATGAGTAGTGAAGCTTGGGCTGTTGCTTTGGACATCTTAAAAGCTTTCGACAGGGTTTGGCATACTGGTCTTCTTCACAGGAGGAAAATTTACAGTATCTCTGACATATCTATGAACTGATACAGTCTTTCAAATAGTGAAGTGAAAATCACTCTCCTAGATCCTTCAGTACTAATGCAGGTGTCACCCGGGGATCTATCCTTGGTCCCACTTTGTTTTTAATTTTCATTAACAATCTTCCTGATGACATCAGCTCTCATCTTGATATCTATGCTGATGACACACCCATTTACTCCTGTCACAATACTAAGTCTAATCTTTTCAATAAGGCCTTCTTGGTTTAACATTCTTGGCTGACATGAAGTGGAAAGACTATATTGAATCCATTGCTGAATCTGCTACTAAGAAAGTTGGTTCACTGTGTCATGCCAGACAATTTTTCTCCAGAATCTATCTTAAATATCTGTAAGTCTACCATTAGCCCATGCTTAGAATATTGCTGCCACATATGGTCTGGTGCTCCTGCTATTTATCTAGAGATTCTTGATAAAATCCAAAGGATAATCAGTAATATTATTGGTCCTGATATCTTGGTTTCAGTTACTCTCCCACCACTGTAAAGTAGCTTTTCTGTACCTTTTCTATAAATGCTTTCATGGTAATTGTTCTGATGTACTTTCCTTTATGGTAAGTAGACTTTTTAAATTTAAATGCAGTACTAGACTGACATCGATATCTCATCAATTTACTGTTGAATTGCTAGATGTAGCTGTAAGTTCTATGTTAACAGTTTCTTGCATTTTTCGCTTGTGGAACTCTCTTCCGACTCCATGCTTCCTGCCCAAATTTGATCTTCAAAAATTTAAATGCAATGTCGGTCATTATCTCCTATCTTCCTGATTACTCTTCTATTGTCCTCACTCATTCACTCTTGTTTTCTAATTCTTTCATACTCAGTAACCCCTTTGTCTTAGTGGCTTTACTGCCTTGCATGGGATAAATTCAAATAAAAAAAATATGTAAATGTCCAATCCTCATATTACCTAATAAAATCTCACACCAGTAAATAATTTATTGTAAATATACATAATAAAAACTGATATTATAAGCTGAAGTTCACATGATATATTTATCATATAATGTACATCTTGAAAATTTTTCCAACATTTAGTTCTTGTCAAGCATCACAGTTCAGTCCTTTTAGCAATTTGGATCTCACTGTAGTATCTATTGATATTTCTTTTGAGTCATCAATTAGAAAGGAATCTCCTATTTATAAGACTTCTTTCTGTTACCAGCATACTGATTGGGATTCATTTCATGACTTTATTCAAGACACCTCTTGAATTGATATTCTTAACCTTCCTCCTGCTATAGAGGTTTCTTCTTGGGTTAAAGCCAGCATTGATGCTTCTGTTCTTTCTCACGAATATCAGGTGAAACCACAATCTTTTTCTTGGTTCACACCAAGACTGTTCAGCTGCTATAGCCCATGTGAATCACTTTTTCAGGGTGTACCAGCATGATAATTCAGATCACAACAGACACCTGTTTGTGACTGCTCAAAACAATTGTAAATATGCCCTCAAAGAGGTTAAGTCTTTGTTTGCTGATAGAATAAAGTAATGTATTATCTCAAACAAGTTTGTTTCATGTGATTACTGGTGGCTCTGTAATAGTGTGTTAAATAGGAGTAAGTCTTCCATCCACTCCTCTCTTCACTCAATTTGAGCTGTTGATATCTGCTGATAAAGCAGAATGTTTTGTTTGTAAATTCTCTTCAAATTCCACTCTTGACTCATCTGGAGAATCTTTGCCTGACTTTCCACTTAGAACTGAGTCTCTATTGAGTGATATTCATATAACTCTGTCCATTGTTTTTGCTATCATATCTAAACCGGATCATCCTAAAGCATGTGGGCTTGATGGTATCCCTGCAATAGTCCTTAAGAATGTGCTTCTGAACAAGATCCTGTTTTCTCGAAACTCTCCAATAAATACCTTGCTGCTTCTTTCTTTTCTGCTTGTTGGAAATCTTCTTCTTTAAGAACTCAGGAGAACCAACTGATTCTTCTATCAGCCTGTTAGCCTTTTACTATGTTTTTGGCAAAGTACTAGATTACCTCTGAATTGGTTAAGCATCTCACCTCACTGGGTCTTATTTCAGATAATATGGCTTTCACTTCTCTAGATCAACCGCTGGTGTTAACGATCATTACTAAAAGAGTCTGTCAAGCTTTAGATGAGAATAGTGAAGTTTGGATTGTTGCTTTGGATATCTCAAAGACATTTGACAGTATTTGGTATACTGGTCTTCTTTACAAGTTGAAAGGTTATGGTATTTCTGGACAACTTTTTGAACTGATTCAATCTTTCTTATCAAATTATCTTGAATGGCCACTCTTCTAGATCTTTTTGCATAAATGCAGGTGTTCTCTGTCTATATTTCTGAGATGAGGTATTATGTACATTATTTACATTATTTGGACTATTGTCCTCATCTTTGTCACCATATTTATTACAACGTTTCGGCTGTTGTACACTCCGGCCTTCTTCAGGTGGTTGGAATGTCAAACTGAACCCTTTATTTCACTCACTGGGGTAGACTGTTCTAGTTCCACATGCCATGTTTAATGGATGTCAGTTATCAGTTATCTCCTGTTAATTTCCCTCTGAAAGCTCTCCACTGCCTTAGCCGGGTATTGAACTGTTGACTTTCTGTACACAAACAACACACTTCGGAATGGGACCACACATATACCGACAGAAGGAGGGCTTAGCAATGGGCACGCCATTATCACCAGCAATAGTGAATATATACATGGATCCTGATACTGGATCTAACTAACGCCTTTATCCACTGTGCCATGTGTCCTTGAGGACATCTGTGTATGAATTTCTGGGTATTATAAACCTAATGTCTTCATCCATTTTTTACCAGTGCTCATATTGCAATTTTTGCTGTTATCATTTTATGTTTTTACCAGAGCTCATATTGCAATTTTTGTTGTTATCACTTTTCTCTGGCACTCCTTATTACTGGTTCCCATACTGTATTCATTTCTATGCTTGGTCAGCTCAGGATATTTTTGAGCCTCCTGTTTGATGTAATTATGGACAATGGTTTGGTGTGTGAACGTTAAGAACCAAGGTAGTAAGACAGAAACACTATTTGGATTGTCAGAAAGCTCAGCCATAACTGTACACTTCATCATGACATCAATAAGTCTCCATCAGTAGGTGTTGCCATTATCTCACAAGATAGATGCCTATTGCTATTTGTTTTCAATTACACAATGTCAAATTTTATTTGCAAGTCAATGTTTCCACAATAAAATTAGTATTCACCAACATATATGTTAATATATCATATGAATTTCATCTTATGATTTACAAATATTTAATATTTATTTATTTAGAAATAATAAATAATTTTTTTAATTTTAATAAATAAAGTATTAGAAATATTTACAATAATTTATTTATTAATATTTAAATTTATTTATTAAACATTTCTGCAGAGAATTATTGTAAGTTCTTTTGTTAAAAAATTCTATAGGTTACAAGCCAAAGTATCTTCATGCAAGACAATGTTCATTCGCATTCTGCAAATAAAAAAATTTTCAAAACCACCAAATGAATAAAATGGCCTTCAGCCTTTCTAGATATTAATCCAATATTAAACTTGTGCTTCATCTTTAAAATATATGTATATGAAAATGGAAAAAATATTTAAGTCAAGAAAACAAAATTAATTTAAGCAATTAATGAATTTTTTTTTATCTGACATTATTTCTTATTTTAGATTTAAAATATTATTTTAGTGCATTTCTGATTTTTTCTTTGTTTTTTCTTAATACAAAAAAAAAATGAAATTACCATCTATTACCTTGGTACCTATTCAAAGAGATTGAACATGCATACCATTTTTCTGGCAAACCATCTTTTAGCCAGGCATGCTTTTACCATTCAGCCATGGAAGCAAAGCAAGGCTCAGTTACGCTTTTTAAAAGATGCCAATCTTTTGTTTTTACTTTCCCTTGTCTATATCTGTTAACTTATATTTTAATAGCCAAAATATAAACAAAATAATTTAAGCAATTAATGAATTTTTGAAATCTGATATTATTTCTTATTACTATAAATAACAGATACATATATCTGAGTTGACATTTTCTTACCCACATGAAATGTTACATGGGTGACATTACAAATATATGCAGGGATACAAGACATTGGCATCTGAGAAGTTGTGGAAATATCAACTGGTAAATTACAAAGGTAAGACATATTGCCTAACCAAATTAGGATTTGGTTTGAATTCTGTGCCAAGTGAATATTGTATTGAGAGAGGTAGAGAAAATAAAGAAAGCCAGAAATTTTGATGATGTATAAGTGAATGAAATGAAAGTGTATTCACTTGAGTTTGGAGATCATCTCCAAAAGTTGTGGTTGACTGCAAAATGACTAGAATCTTTAAAAGAAAGAGGGTCTATGAAATTCAATAGTGGTATCATTTCAATGGCAATGGGTGGTTTAAATTTGTGATAAAGATTTATAATTATTTAGGGATTTGGGGAGAATATAGCATGACCAAATAAAAAAGATTATAATAATATCATTACAGATGCTGTACTGAAGAAAGTGAACTTAACATGCAGACTGAGAGAGAGAGAGATTGAGATTTTAACTGACTTGTCTTTGGTGATTAGATGGCTGAAATTAATAATTACCAGTGAAAAAGTGAAAACAAAGGGAGCTGTGGAAATTATTATTTAGGAATTTGGGGAGAATTGATTAAGGAATTTAATCTGAAGTTGCAATTAATATTTGTGCCCTTTAAGAAGAATAAAGCCAATACTCTCAATACAATGAAGTAATTGGAGTAGTGAAATAATTTTTTGAAGGGAATGGTTACATTATGTTGTTCTGAAGATTTTGAAAGAATTTGATGATCTGCATCATGTGGGATGGATAAGATGTGATTTCTGTCCAGAAAGAGTGACTCGAATATTACCACAGAAATTGTTAAATACTGACCATGAGTTGTAGCAGGTGTCAATCAATTGACATCTATTACAAAGTGTACATGAGAAAGGAGAATGTGAACAAAAAAGTAGTTGTTGACATGACTCATTACTAACAGATGCTGTAGCTGACAATGATTGACTATGGACTTGAAAGAGTAACTCAACAAGTCCCCCACCAGTCATCAATAACCATAGATTTGATCCCACTCATCTGCTTCTCTGGTTGAACAGGCTGATGCATGAGTGGCAGTCTTTGTCACACGAGTCACACCTGTGAACTGTCTGTGTGTTGTCTATGCTCAGCATTCTTTTCTGCTGCATTGTTCAGTTTCTCCTGTCCTGACATTAGTTGTTTAGTCAGGGTGTTTCTCCACCCAGAATGGTCAGCAGCAAGGTCCTCCTTGATCTCAAGCGCCTTTATGTTCCTCTTACAGATATCTCTGTAGTGCAACTGAGGATGACCGATGTCTCTTTTACCATTTGAAAGTTCTCTGTAGATGATGTCTTTGGGAATTCAGCTATCCTCCATATGACAAACATGACCCAGTCATCTCAGCCTGTGCTGTCTGAGCAAAGTGAACATAGTTGTTAGGCTGGCATGGAACAGAACTTCAGTGTTGGGCACTTTGTCCTTCCATGATATGCCTAGGATACACCTCAAGTGAAAAGTGTTCAATCTCTTCTCCTACTTGACATATGTTGTCCATGTCTCGTTCCGGCAAGTATTGTAGACTGCCATCTTTATCTTGACAGAAAGCTTGGAGTTCTCCCACATTCGTGTGGTGAGGTGAGCGAATGTGGTTGTTGCTTTCCCAATCCTCTTGTCTATTTCTGTGTCCAGAGTGAGGTCTCTGCTGATCGTAGACCTGAGGTACATGAATTGGTTCACAACTTCCAGCTCGTCAATGGTGAGGATTGGTGGCACATCTACATCTTGTCCTTGGATATTCATCTTTTTCAGGTTGATAGTCAGCCCGATTGAAGTAAAGAGTAAAACTCTATGGAGAGAAATTGGAGCAAAGACAAGTGAAATTCCAGAAGTGGTAAAGAGGATATTCTTGGAGAGGGACCTGATAGAAGAAGCCTTTCACACAGAATTATTAAAGGATATATAGAAGTAGAATATTAAATTTTTTCAAGGTCACACCCTATGTGGAAGAGTGATAATGAAATGAGATAAAGAAACTTCTTTCAATGTTGGTGTAAATAGAATAGATCTTTATATTCTTCTGTAATGTATTATTGATTTTTTATTTTATCAGTGGCCCTTGAATTAGGCATAGACAAAAACTGTCAAAGAAAGTAGAAACGTGTAGAAGAAACTGAGAAGTAACAAATGTGCAGAGGATACTGTTTTTAATAATGGAGATGGTAGATGTTTGAGGAAAAGGGTGGGAGCATCAGAAGTAGGAAAGAAAGAAAAGAACGGCAGTCACCAGGGTTATTTTACAAGGACAGTCATTCATGTGCATTTGTCTTTGTGGCTACAGAAATATTTGAACAAGTTTCATAATTTCTCTTCTGTAAATTCAGCATTTATTGTCTGTTGAGGTCAAAGGTCATATTGGTTGAGAGTTTCTTCTGCTAAGACTGTTACTTTCTTTTGTTTCAAACTAACTTGCATAATAAAAACTGACATAGTATTTGTAGAAAAGTATAATATACGACAAATATTTCAAAGCCATTTTTCTTATGATTTAATTATTGACTTTCATTTGTTAACATCAGGTGGTAAGTTAATTTTCTTTTTCTCTCTTTACTATTGTGATGGGACACAGAGAAGTGGTAAAGATGCATCTTTACCAAAGTTACCAGTATCAAAGTGACAATCAGTTTCAACCAGAATTCAAACTTAGTAAATTAGTTTTACAACACCTTTGCACTTCAACAGAACTTTACTTTTGTTTTAATTTGTTTTATATTTGAAAAAGTGTTTCTTATATTCTATTTAATCATATGCATTTGTTTTGAATTCTTGTAGAGACAATAGTGCGTCCCCTTGATGACTATCAACGATGACATCTGTGCTGACTATTCCCTGGACCTATGATAGAGCTGGCCACAGGATGTGAAGCTTACAGTGCTTGTGCTAAACAACAACAATAATAATAATAAATATAAATTAATATAGCCAGGACTGTCAACAGCTGCCAGCCAGATCATAACAACGATTTAACAACGATTCAACAACAAAACCCACTAACCACTCATTGCAAATAAAAAACCTTATCATTTTGGTTGGGTTTGGACACTATTCAATCCTTAACAGAAAAAAATCATGATCTGCATCAACAGTGGTCAATCAGTTTAAGTCAGAACAATGCATAAATCCTGTCCAATCATACCAGCCCTGAAAATTGTGATGCATGCACAAATTCTACACTGACCAATGGAAAAACTGTAAAACAAATAAAGTTACTGATACTTGCATTGGTGTCACTAGTAATCTGCTAGTGGTACTTTTGTCTTGGTTTAATTTTTTGCTGATTTTTAAAAAATATTTTTACAACAGAAATGATTTGGAATGTCATGACTTCTGTTGTTGTTGCAATCAATTACCCAGATGTTTACAGTTTGTCTGCTATTATTGAGTAGAACTGCTAAACAGCTTCCAGCCCCTAACACAATTTTTGCCATGTTGTCCAGTTATTGGCACCTCCCTTCCAACCAATAATGTCTTCATCTCCATCATCATCTTCATCATCACCATGGCTGCTGATCCCAATATGACAGTCATCTATCATATAATGTCCATGTTTGCAATATTTGCCTTGCTCTGTCAGACATGGTTTCTCTCTAATCAATGCTATGCCCAGTGTCTTGATCCTATCAACTCACTAGACACTACCTGGGTGGCCACTTTTCTCCCAGCTATCCAGTGATGGACATCGAAGCAATAAATATTGTTTATCCGGGAAATTTTTTAAAGAAAACAAAAATCTGATTTTTTTTTTTTAAAGAAATCTTTTGTAAGTTTTTAAATATTATCTCCCACCAACTTTTACTCCTATAAGAAAAAACATAAATTATGGATAATTTCTTTTTTATTTTAAGGAATATAACTGATAAAAAATGAATCTGCTGGTGTTGGCAGGATTTTCTCCCTCAATTAGAAAGTCTGTTATCTTCACTTTAATAGTAGTGAACAATGACTATGCACATCAGAGTAAGAGACAAAGAAATGAAAGACAGGATTTAATAAAGGTTTTCCATTTAAAACACTTTTTAGTGTGTGTGTGTTTGTGTAGGAAAAATGTGAAAATATGTTTATGAAAACTGGTAAAAGAAAAAAGTTGTGCAATGCATTTATGTGCCAAAAATTACTTTTGATAAAAGAAATAGGAGAAAGAATTAGAAACATTTTTAATTTAATCTCTTGAAAAAAATAGTAATATCATTTTTTTAACCCAGCAATCTATATATAAAACAAGAAATGAAAATCTTAAATGAAATGCTGTGCTAAAATATTTTATTAAAAATACTGTATTAATATGGATATGAAGTCACCAGTCAGTTTACCTCCATGGTAAGTTTGATGGTATGTGGCTTATATATATATACATACAAAGATTTGTCAGACCATTGGCATGTTAGCAAGGGATTTAATGTCAACCTTTGTCCTTCAAGACCTGTTACTTTTCCAAAAGCCCTGTCTGCTCTACTATTTCATGCACAACTGGAGAAGTGGTGATAGATTCATGTCTTTCCAAAGAATTTTAAAGGGAAGTGAAGTCTCAGCCAGAATTTGAACATGGCTTGCCAATTACATTTTCCACATAGTTAACCATTATATCACCTGTGTAGTATATTTGTATATATATATATATATATATATATATATATATATATATATATATATAAAAGTGAAATTTGTTTCACCAGTGTCACTGTGCATTCAAATGGTCTATTTTCTTAATTCCTTTTATTTACTTTTTATATGCACAATCCTTAACTACAAACTAATTTCAGTGCAACAACACATCAATATTACAGTATAAGCATATAATATTCATGCAAGATTTGTTAACTTACATTGCTTGTTAAATTCAATTTGGTATTGATGAATGCATGCATGTGTGTGTGTGTGTGTGTGTGTGTGTAACCTATTATTATTAGAATGATTATGCAATACGGAGACATTATTACTGAGTTAGTATTTATAAACTTCAGTTTTTATGATGCCTAAATTAGATTATGATCATCATTTTTTTCTATCAAAACTCAATCAAATGTGATAAATTGCCAAAAAGAGAAAAAAAAGCCCACCTGCTATTTACATGTACAAAATCTCTTTGGTGTGCCACACTAAAATTGTTATATTCATATTTAACAGTTTCATTGTAACAGTAAATAAGATTGGGAGGTGGGGAGTAGTCAACCTGTCTGTTCACTTGCCCTCTTCTCATCTCCAGCCATTAATCACAGTTAATGAACCCCAAAAGTTCTTTCACCACTTTGATTCCACAGACAATCACCGTGGCAATGTACTCTGATCTTTTTCTGAACTTTCTATCCACCTCATTTTTTTTTTGTCAAAAGGGGAAACATTGGCCTACCTCCTGTTCTCCCTACCCATTTTGGTTGACTAGAATTCTCAGATGTGTGCTAAATGCTTCAACGTGTGTAAAAGCTTGTTAATATAAATTTAGGTACCATGAAAAAATTTGCTAAAAAAGAGAATCGCATGATGAAAGAGGGCCTTAAAATTGATGAAAATAATTTTTACTGTCTAAATGTTTATGTCATTATCAAGAGGAAAGATCAAAGTATTTTTGGGTATTTGTTACATTTTTTAATCATTCCTAGCATGTCTGAAATTTTTGTTAAAAATCTTGTTTTTTTTTGAATCAGCAAAATTGACAGAAAATCAATCATGTCAACCATTTTTTTCCATTTTATAAACAAAAATGAAAATCTGTTTAAAATTCTTTTAAAAATCAATTTTAATTTTTTCAAAATTTATTTTAAGAAAATTAGAAATTATAAAGTTTGTTTAAAATATTTTGAAACAAACATTATTTACTTTCTGTGCTAAAAAAAATGTAGTTTAAAAATAAGACAAAACAGGTTTGACATTTGGTGTCACTTGACAAGTGATGAGTGATGATTTCATCACGTATTGACAACTTACGTGTGGGAAAGTTATCATACAGAAGGACAGAAGGGACATAATTATTTAGATTTAAGTGAACCAATTATTTACCTCATTATTTTTAAGGAAAACTTTCAGTGCTCTAATGTTTGTTTTTTTTTTGTACATAGCTTTCACCTTTACATTTACAAAGCTTTATGAAAAATATATTAAAAAAATTAAAATAAGACTGTTGAGAGTGAGATAAAATTTCATAAGAAAGGTATCTAATTAATTTATAGGTACGTTTCTTATGAAATTTTATCAGAAGTGTACATAAAATACTATAATTTTATGTACATTTATGATATTTTGCTGTGTTATTTGTATTTGCATTCATTTTATTATTAATTTTGATATTTCATTTTTGGAAAAATGTTATAACTGAGATTAATATAAAAATAAAATCGTATAAATTTCATAAGATGAACCCCAAAAGTTATAAAATCATATACTTGTAGGTACCATTCTCAGTTGAAATTGAAAAATCAAATTAACTTCTCCGCATGTGCTTTACACAAATAATTTGCAAAAATAAAGACTGTAATAGAAGGGGAACAAAACTTAATTCAAATAATGTGACGTTTTATTGTTTTCATATATGGTCTTCCATACATTTGAATTACAGCCATTTTATGGACACAAAAGCCATGCAAAATTGGGTTTTTAATACACTCTGTTGATTGTAATAAGCATTACAATTTATAATTTGTAAAGATAAATCTACTTAATAAAACCATTGTTTAAACTGGGCACCGTTTTCACTAATTTTAGAATATTTAACAACTTTAATGTAAAAATAATTTAAGAAATAACAAATAATTGTTTTGAAAATTCATTTTTCATTGAAAATTTTTTTTTGCTTTCAGACAATATTATCTATATTCATAAAAACAACTAAAATCATTTGAAATTAAATAATATCTTTGTTTTATTGTTTTTTGTATGTTACAATTCAGACCTGATTTTCTGATTAAAAAAAAAAAAAAAAACATGATTTGCTTTCCTCAAAGCCTTGTACTTTTAATCACTAAATTGTATGGTAATGAATTTCTAGAGTTTTCATAAAATTAGTTGTGGGGGTTAATAAATATAAAAATTATTTTTTTTATAAAAGGAAAACATAATAATTTCTGTCATTTGTGAATAGTTTTTGAAAGTTTCATTAAAATCCAACAATTATTTTTATTTTTGCAAGATTTTCGAAATTAATGTCTGTCATACAAAAAAAAAAAAAAAAAAAAAAAAAAAACGTGCTAAAATCTTATATGTTATTTAGTATTTCCGGTGATACAAAGAGAAACAAGGTTTTTTTCATCAAAAGTTAGAATGTTCTAAAAAGAAGGAAAAATTTTTTTAAATAATTAAAAAAATACTTTTTTTTTCCTCTTAATAATAACATAAACATTTTGACAATAAAATTTTGTTTTTGTCAAGTTTAGCGTCTTTTTCATCATGCTATGCTATTTTTTTAGTGATCACATCGACGTACTTATATAAATGTAAATAGCGTAAGAATCTATTTTCATTGCATCTAATAAGGATATTGACTATTATTATAATAATTATTATTATTGTCCTCTTTTGATTGTGATTCTGTGTGGTTGTTTGTCACCACAGCATGGATCTTCACCTGGATACAGTGTAGAATTTATTCTACAGGTTCTTGTTGTAAAGTACATAAAACATCATTTTAGTCTTATTTCTTGTTTTGTTTTTTATCATTTTTCTTGTTTTTGCTTTTATAACTTTCAACTTGAAAAAATACTGTACAACATTTATACTTGTTTCTTATTTTGAGATAAAGCTTTTAAAATGTTAAAAAATATAAATTGGAAATATCAAGCAGGGAAAAATGACATCTAACAATTTGATAAAAGCTAATGATGCACTTGCATCACTGTCTTGTTCAAAATTTGATATTTGAAATTGTAAAATGAATCGGAATTAACAAATGGAAGATAAAATGAAACGTAAATGGATCTTAACATCTGCGAATTTGACGTTTATGTTTACATTTTACAACTTGATAGTAATTTTTTCATAAAATATATTTTTTTAAGTTAAAGGGTCTTAAGTGCTGAGGCTATACTACGAATAATATGAGAGGATACAAAAACTTCTTGGCTCAACCCACTTTCCAACTGACATCAGATTTTGTTAGGGAGAAAAGCTTCTTTTTGATAGAGCTGAGAGCTTTTTGGACCTCCTTTATATTGATTCTTCTTTCATTGATCTGAAAACTTTCAATGGAATTTGGCTATTTAAATTCTTACTTCATTGGCTTGACTCATATCTCCATCTTTTTATTCCCATCTCATTTTATTTCATCTTTTCTTGGATAGGCATTGGTCATTTATAGTAGCTAGATTATTTATTAGTAATTAATATTTTATATTTGAAAATGATTTCTGGTGGAGGCAACTATGTCAAGAGTTCACAAGGAGTGTACCTTATTGTAGGCATAGACATTTGACTGAAAACCTTACTCTCTCTTTGAAAAATGATTTTAAAATAAATGTTTCCTCTTAAGTTTTTAAACATTTTATAAACAATCATTTTTAAAATAATATAATTTATCTTGTTATTATTTAAGTCTGAAGTTATAGTTTTAAAAACTATTTTAGTAAAAAAAATTGTTTCTCTGACCCGCTGTTTAAATTATTTTAACTTTTAGATAAAAACTATTTTTTTTTTTTTTACATAAAATAAAAAATAATCATAATAAATGATTTATTTCCAAAATGTTACTTTCCCAAATATCAGCACATTTGAAGTTGTTCCATCTACTAATTTTCTTTCTTCCTCACTTTGTTGATCCCAAACAATCTCATGCATTTTATTGGCTAAAGTTTTTAGCACTGAATCTGATTACTCTGAAAAGTTCAGTATTCTAATGTTGTGAATTTATTTTGATGTTATTTCAAATTGAGTGGGATTTGTTTTATTTTTCACCAGTTTTTTATATTTATTATTTTACATTCTTTTGAGAATTACAAGGTGTTAAGCAGTAAACTGCAGTTGGAAGGATTCAAATAAATTCAGGAATTTGGCCTTGTCTTTGAATGTTATTACAATTTGTTCAACTTATTCTTTTTTTATGTGGAGAAGTTCCTGATGCCTGGGCAATTCTCTGCAGCCCTTTATTTTTTTTAAACTTATGTCTGCCCTATACAAGGCCCAAGAACCACTCAAGTTAAAGGTTTACTGAATGAGGTTGTTGTATGAGTGATAAGAATTAGGAAGTGCAATGTTGGAAAATAACTCTAGGTTAAGATTGTAGTGGTTGAAAAATCATTTCACAAATTAGCAGTTCATAGGAAGAAGTTGGTGGAATTTACTTCTTGCTATTGCAATTCAGTAATTACTATCAAGGAACAACAACCTTGAGAGGATAGATCAATTCTTATTCTTAAATAGACTTCAGATATGTTACTGCTGAAAAAACTGCAATGAATATTTGATGAATTCATAAGCCACATTCTACACACAAGAACTACAAGAGGCTTTCATGAACTACATTTTACTCACAAGATGCTTTTGCAAGCCACATTCTATGCAAAATACTTGCAAACCAAAACTAAAAATTCTTTGCTCCCAGAACAATGAGATTTGCAATTGGCCTCCACTTCTGGGTGAGAGTTGCACTATGACTTAGCTTTTAGTAAAGAATGCTATGACTTAAATGTATATTTTTCCTAACCAGTTGTAAAATATATGACATGAATTTGAATATTCTATAAAATTCAGTCATGAAAAGAGATGAAAGGGAAATATTTTTATTAACCAGATGCTATGTCTGAATGTTCATGTTGTGGTTTTAATATTTGATGGCTTGTAGGTCCAAGTGTTTAGTGATAAAATCTTTGCCATCCCCCTCCTAATTCTTATTCTGAAGACATTTTGCAGTTGTAAAAGAGACAGTTTCATTATCATTTTTTTTTAAATGTTAGTGATTCTGATGGAGTCATAATAATGCATGAAATGTGACCTGAGGTATTGAGAGAGCCTGGAATACTAAGTGAAGAAATAAAAATGCCAAGTGGAAAAAAAATGATAGCAAATTAGTTAATCAGATTTGAACCTAATAGAAGAAGGTTCGGCTTTAAAATATTAACCAGAATCTATATTCTCATGAGAATGGTATCGGTGAAATTTGAACCCAAAATAAACCTAATAAGATTTAGTAAATTCAGAACAACTAAATTTTCCCTGTCCCACCTATCATGCCCAAGAAAGTTGCAATGACAAGAATAATGTATTTACTAAAATTCTGCAAAATCCAGACAAAATTGGGAAATGTTATTTTAGTATCGTATTTACCAGATTTACAAAATGTTTCGTTCTGAGTATTTTAGATGCATGAGTCATATGCAATTCTAATAGGAAGTTTTTTGTTAAGAGATTATATTAATCAATGTCAACTGCAGAGTGGAAGTGTTTATAAACTAACTCACAGTAGAGGAGCTGCCAGTAATGCACACAGAATTGTGCAGGGATTTCAGATTGAGTTAGCCCAAAGTTCACATAATTTCTCGCTACAAGAGAGTTTTGTTGTTCTATCTTTTTCTTCTCAGGTCGAAAGAAATACCAACTCACAAACACATAATATAGCAATTATACCTTTTCGATACCTCAAGATCTTAGTAGAACCAAGAATAATTATCACCTTTCTGGACAGCCTATACTTATTATTGGTGATTGTTACATTGGCATTTGTTTTGCTTCTCTGATTATAATCTGTTTGCGTTTCCAGGAAACCAAAAACCATCGTTCACCAAATTATACACAGAATCTCAACCAGACAAAAGACAACCCCCTGTACTCTTTATTTGGCATTTGGTACTAATGAGATGACATGAAAACTGCTATCATGGCTAGCAAGAGCGTTGTGTATATTGGGTGCCCCAACTGAACAGATGGGTATAATTGGTGCTGTGGCCAGGTGGAGGGCTATATTAGTGAACAAAAAAAACTTTTGTTGGATGATGTAGTTAATTGTTTGAATGAGATAACAGGCTGATAAGAAATCATTAATCAGGAAAATTCTAAAATGAAATGGTTTGGGAAATGAATTCTATATTCAACTAGATTTTTTTGTCAAAGTTGAGTGAGTTTCTTCCAGAGGCGAATCATAACTGTCCTGGTGGAGTTGGGGTTGTTGGTAGTAGCAAAGAAGTATCAGGGTTGTCAGTGCATTTCCATGGGAAGTAGATTTAGAAAGTGACAAATACACATCATCTTTGAATGTCTTAATGAGGTAGCTGAGCTTGAATAACTTTACTCAACTTCAATAAATGGAAAATTAGTTAAAAAACATTCTAAATTTTGCAATCTTGTCTTCTTTAAAGCTGCAGCACATCAGGCTGCGTTACTACAAAGTATTGGTCAATATACAGGCTTTTGCGTTATCTCATCAATCAGGTCCAGTACACTTGTGTCCACTCTTAGAATTTCCACTACTTGAAGATATGACATCTTTGGCTCAGGCTCAATTTGCATATAAGTCACAGTGGATAAGTTGCTTCAGTGAAACAGTTAAATTTATAACTCATTTAGAATTCTTCCCATTCTTTCAAGGCTTTCAGTTGTTTGAAATGAGATTAGAGATTCAGTTGTAAAAGCTATTGCTGATTATATACTATTTGTTATAGAGACTGATGCTGCCAAACATGTTTGTGTGACATTGAGCCAACTTGGCAAATTGGAGATATTTCTCGTAATTTCTGTATACCAGTGAACAACAGCATTTTGTAGAGAAAGATGCATATGTCATCAGAAAAAAAAACCCACTAGAAATGCTTATTAAGCTATTTTGCTTAAGTTCTAACATATTTTCATGTATTTGTGGTTTATTTTCAATTAGAAATCTGTTAAAAGCTGTTAAGCTCATCTTGTTGTCCCGTCCTCTTTGGAAGACATCATTTGCTGTTGATTTGTTTGGAGCTTATAACAAGTTCTTTTAACCTAAAGGCTATATTACTAAAAGGTTATACACCAATTTGTGCAGCTAAATATTGATTGAAAGTTTTCATCCATCCTGCTCCCAGAACAAATTTATGTTTACTATTAGATTATTATTCATCTGTTAATGTATGTTCTGATATTTCCTCTCCCTTGTATATTTTCCAACACTTTTCAATCTTTTGTGCTTCTCTTTTCATTTATTCTGATTGTGCTTCATTTTTGTCAGGTGCTCTTTCTAAGTAATGCTTTTGTAGAAGTATATTTGTAAAATCTGTATGTCCTCCAAATTCTAAATGCTCCATTTGAATATTATAGTTCTTCCAAATTATGATGTTCATTGAAAAGTATAAAGTAACAACTTACTTTATACTTTTCAATGAACATAATAATTTGGAAGAACTATAATATTCAAATATAGTGTTGTGAATTTATATTAACTTTTAAACTGGAAAAGAATAACAGAGTGACAGTCAGTATGCATTGTGTTGCTTTGCTGGGGGAAGTTTTGTCTTTATGGCCTCAGAAAAATTCATTCAGATTTGAAATTTTCTGTCTTTTGATTCCTGATCAAAGTAACTAAATAAACTTACCTAGCAAAATGGAGATTAAATTGACAGTGAATTATTGCCTTAACTGTGAAAATCAAGAATTTTTTTTTTATCAGTCTTATACTCAAAGACATTCAAAAGTTATTCAGTACTGCTATTGTAAACGCTGTCCAAATTTCTCCATCAGGCCAGCTCAGTTTCTTATGAAATTTAAAGACTAGACAAAATAAACATTGTGAGTCAAGTCATTCTATGAGTGGCTTAAGAAGAAACATAAAGATACTTTGTTAGTTTTTAGAAAGTAAAATATTCTCTGTCACTCTAATATCTATATAACATTTTCTATGACACTTTCTGCATGATTGGATAAAATCCAATGCTTTTTTTTTATCTGTCTGGATTGGAAATGTCCTAAATAGTCAACAAAGTGTACTTTGAAAAAAAAATAAGGAAACTTGACAATTGCAGCTGCTTCTGTCAAACTATTGGTGTAAGGACTTCAGGAGTTATGTGCCATTTTATGTAATTCAAAATATGAAAGAAAATAATTCAAATTCTAACATGACCAAAACTTCTGCCAAAGTTATTAGTGAACAAATCAAACAACTATTGGATTTTCTTATTTGCTTAGCACTCCAGATACATAGATGTACATTTTATAAAATTCTTCTATGTGCTGTATCTGTTCATGATGTGGGTGATCATGGACCACCACAATTTCCTGTCCTTTCTATCTCACTTGGTAAATTTTGTCTTTCTGCTATTTATCTTAATCCCAGTTCTGTCAACCATTTACACAAACTTTTTAGGGACATTATGCATGACTTTCCTCTGTCCCTCTTGCAATGTCCTGTGAGTGTTAGATTTTCTAAGTCCTCTTTCCTCATTATGTGCCTGAGAAATTTCAACTCTCTCTTTTTGATGTTACGTATAAGTGTCCTGTTTCCATTTTCTCTAAAACTTTGTTATTGCTCACATGTTCAGACCATGGTATCCTCAGCATCCTTCTGTTGCCTCAAATTACTTCATCTGTGGGGAAATTGTCCAGCATTTACTGCCATATAGGAGGAGCAATATTGCATAACACTTAAGTATTCTTTTCTTTCTTTCTAATAAGATGTTGATGTTTCTTAATATTTTGCTTAGCTTTTGAAAACATCTTTTGCTATTCCTTTGGTGTCACTAAAAATTATAGAAATTTTTACTCTCACTTCAATCATTGACTTTTCTTGAAATATTCAGTATTGTACAAAGAAAATTCAGATAAAATTGTGTTAACCAAATTGAAATTGTTTCTTAAAATTAAGATATTAATTCTGTGTAGTTGAGTATAATTAAGAGCTTTTGTAAATTGTTTCCTCAACAAGGCATTGGATATCAACATATTCTTTTCATGATTTTTTGTTTAGTAACCAAAACATGAAGTGTATTTCTCATCGTTTCTGAATATTTGTTATAAATTTCATGTAATCATTGATTTCTAATTAGGATGGCATTCAAAATTACTTTTTATATGAAAAATATTCAGACAAATTGTGTGGTAACTTGCAATCACAGTTTTGATATTTTAAGAATGACTTGGGTGAACTTCCAGAATTATTCATATTTAATTGGTAATTAAAAAAAAAGAATCTTGAACAAGGGATGTTGAAAGATGTATTTAAGAGATTTTACTTGTACTCTTTCTTCTTAAACTTATTCAGACTCATTCCTCAAAATCTAACTAAATGACAATGCATTAGATTTTTTTAAACCTTTCTTGGTTTACGCAACTTTCCAGTATCTTATGTAATGAGATCAGATAGAAAAAAATTAGAAAACATTAATCACTTTTCATTAAATTTTATATTCTAAAATTTTATCATGAAAATGATGATAAAACTTATAAAAATGACAATAATAAAGTCATTTTAAAAAAATGTAAACAAATCTCATGGTCAGATTTGGCTGAGTTTTTTGGAAAGCCTTTTCTCTGATATTATTCTGCCCTGGAAACTACACCTAACTGATGCATAGTTCTTTATGTAATGAATTTAATCTCAAGGACCTTTAGAAAAACATCTGATTTCAAACAAGAAATTCAGTGTAGCAGCTAGTTAATACCAAGTTAATGGTCAGGTTTGAGTCCTTAAGAATCCCTCAACCCAATTTCTTGAAAACAATTAACTTTAGTAATTTGTCTACTACATTTAATTCCAATAAGGCAATCATGTTTTTTTTCATGTTTTTCGCTCAGTACTGTACCATAAAACCATGTTTTTCTATACTTAACACTGCTTTTTGACTACTGTCAAGTTTCCCCACACAAATGGCTTACCAACACCTCATCACATCAGATTTGCATGTGTCAAATTAATTTTTTTGTTCACAGAGCAGTGGAATTTTACTGGATTACATAGATTACCCTGGATTAATTGTAGGCTTGAATGTCTGATCTACCCTGTCTGGATCATACTTCTATTTTTACCCTATTTTACTTTGTGTTTTTATGATGCCCTATTTTGAGCCACACTTGCTCATTCTGCTTTCATTTTTTTTTTTTTACAGACAACTATAAATTAGCTTTGAACAATGCAACATTTTCATTTTCATTATGTCAGTTGTATTGTGAAATTTAATTCCACAACACAAATTAAGTTTTAAATTTCTAATATTCAATTGAATGAATAATAATTTTTAAAAAAATTGCTTTAATATTTAAAAATTCCTTGTCAGTAATCCTAGTTCTAACAATGTACAAACAACTGTGTGTCAAGATTTACACAAAATATCTACTATCTATATTTCTCATGTTGTCTGTCTGTGTGTCTGTTGTGGGCGTTGTTACCTCACCCAGGCCGCATTTCTCACCCGATTTCGATGTGGTTTTCAACACAAGTTTGCAAATGGCTGCCATAAGGACATGATGGAGCCTGATTTTTGAGTTTGGAATCAGGTTCCGAAAAAATTGATAATCAAAAAAATTCTGCTTACAGAAGGAATGATCGCATTTCAACCAAATTTGACACCCTCTTAGAGTCTACCATTAGAAGTGTTGTCCAGAAGTTTCATGACCACGGACCCCTAAACAGCGTGGAAAATCGATAAAACCCCAAAACCGATACGCCCAGATTGCGTCTGAACCGCATGTCAGTTTTTAGTGAAAACCAAGCGGATTTATGAAGAGGCTATTGGGAGTCATCATGTGAAGTTTCAACTCTGAGCACCCCCCCAAACAGAGTGCAAATCGACAATCGGTCAACCCTTAAAAATGTTTTTTCCGGTATTTTAAAGCTGATCGTATTGTGTTTATTTTGTTTAGTTCTTTTTTCGTAACAGATTTAATGTTTACTATAGAGCTTAGAAAAAGTTGGCAGTGTGAGATAGGCAAGAAGTAAGGCATGTAACAACATCAGCACGGCAAAGGGCACTCCTCTAAAGGCAAGGAAGGGCAAAAAATATTTTAAGTCAAGTGATAGCGATTGCTGTATTAGTCGTACTATTTTTGAATCAAGCACGGGCAACGCCGGGCCATGCTGCTAGTATGATATATAATCTGCATAATTTTAAAGTTAAGCAGTTTTAAACATTTCTTAAATTACAAGTTTGATTCAAGACACTTAGAAAATCCAAAGAAACTAAAATTAACATAAAAATTCATAGCAAAGAGAATAAGAATTTCGTTACATCATTTTATTGTAAGAATAATTACAAATCTTATAATACTGATTTGATTTAGATATATTTTTTTACCAAAACATAATCAACATTAAAAATGCAAATATCTGACTCATTTAGAATCAATAGGGCACTTCAAAATATATATATATATATATATATATATATGTAAATTACAAAACAATTTCCAGATTTTTTTATCTCTACATGAGTAGAGAAATTGATTAAAAAATACAGATTATTATAAATGTTATAATGAAAGGAATTTTAATAATGACAACCTCTTTACACTATTTGCATTGTTTGGACTGTTGTCCTCATCTTTGTTATATGACAACAAAGATGAGGACAACAGTCTGAACCATGTAAATAGTTACACTAACTCATCTCAGAAATATGGACAGATATGATAACCTCTTATATTTGCAAATTATAATAAAACTTAAATTGCCATTAGAAAATAAATTATATTGCTGTAAAAAATGAATCATTCTGTTTTTGAAGTAAAGTAAAATGTAAGAACAAATATTTTTGCTTGATAGATCCACCTAATTTGGTGGATGATTAAACACTGAGCAATTCCCTTGCTCAAAATCAATTTTGGAAAGTTAAATTATATGCTATTGTTGTATTAATTTTAGATCAACAAAGAATTATATCGAAACAGCATATCTATTCTTGAATTCTAAATATACAAAAGTTTCAAACAAATACATAAAATAACTGGTACATTCAGTATTTGAATGTTTGTGCATTTTTTTTTTCTAAATACTACAAAAAAGCCCAAATTATTTCCACATTAGCATCTAAATCATTTTTTCATTTTCAACAATGTTCTATGGTGTCTGATTTTCCAAGAATTAAAATTGGTGTTGATTCAAAAAGTAATTACTACTAATTACACAGTGCCAAAGATATCACAGAGTGGAGATAACAAGAACTTGATGACTGGAACACTCCATGCTTTGCCAAGGAGTCGTTGGCGTCGACCATAACTGAAGTTTCTCACATCTGTATAGTGTGGTGGAAAACCAAATATCCTAAAATAAACAAATTAATGCAATTATTTAAAATGTGCAATTGTGATTGAAATTTATGATGTATATATATACACATATTCTGGAAATTGACATTTCAATGCTATACTACCCAATTCTAAACAAATTGTGTGTGGATTGTGAGTCATAAATGTTTTACATTAAAAGTGAAAATGGAAAAAAATGAGATGCATTTTCATCATATGATGCTTTTTTATTTTCAGAAAGGGAAAATACTGTGCAAACAGAAAAAAAGAAGCTATGTGCCATAGCTGAGAGTACATAAGTAGTTCAAAAGTGGAAATTTTGATTTGGAAGACCAAGAACATTCTAGCAGGCCTGCAGTCATTGAAGATGACCAAATCAAAATACTGATTAAAAATGATCCAGGTTATGTGAAGTGCTATGTTTGGGTGGCTCATGATTTAACAGAAAAAAAATAATCTGCAATTCTCTGCTCAAATGCAATAAAACAACCTATTTTGAAAAGAATTATCATAAGTGATAAAAATCTCAATATTGTGTTTTGAAGTCAGAAAAAATGCTACAAGCTACCCGATGAATTCAATGGTGATATTATGAAAATCATTTCCTTAAACATTATCTCTGAAAAATCAGAACCCCAACAGCAATGACTAATTGGTTATTTTCATGACATAAAATTAATAAAATGAAATATTGAAACTTGTCTAGTTATCCTTAGCCAATTGAGCAGAACAAAAAGAAATCTTGTAGTCCATTTTTAATAAAATACTGAATGCAGTCAGTCACAGCAAATGGAGGTCTTTTTCATCACACCAAATCAATGTGTTAAAAATAAGTGATGAATTTTTACCTACTCATTTACACTTTTTTTATTACATTGTATATTTATTATTTTTATACTCATTAAAATACATGTTTTATTTATCATGGTCACTATTTGTGTATTTTTTTAAAAAGTTAACTGGTATTCAAAACATGTCTTTTAAAAAGAGTGTCATTTGGCAAGCTTATTTTATTATAAATATTTACTACATTGTACTTGCTAACTTATATATTTGACATGAATGACCAAGCTTTATTTATTTACATTTACTCATGTTTTAACATTTTTTTAGAACATATTTTAGAATTTTTAGAAAAGGCATTTTGAATCTTAACATTTATTTTGTAATGTTTAATTTTACTATTTATTCTGTATAAATTTTTATTTTCTATTATTCAACACCTAAACAGTTACTCTGATGTCTAGTAGCAAGAAAAAAATATACACACACATACACATTTTATATATATATATATATATATAAAATAGGGTTTTCGACAATTAGTGTTACAAAACAATTTATAAATGCTTGGTGAAATACACACATGAGGAATGGATAACACTTTGGGGGATTTTGTCACATGCCTTTGAGAGTTTTGTCTTCAGAGACTCCAAAATGTGGTGAGATATAGCAGAAACCTTGTTTTCTAAGATACACCAGATGCTGTAGTCAAGAGGATTCAAATCTGGGGATGATTGAGGCCATTCTTCCTTCAAGATGCAGTGGGGAACATGGGTTGCTAGCCACTCTTGAGTTGTTTTGGCCCCATGAATCTTGTCAGAATAACCAATGTTGGTTTTCAAATTTTTTTTAACCCAAAGCAACAGCAATAACTCAAGAATTTCCTTCACAAAATTTTCTCAGCCGAGATTAACACCTGGTTTCACAGTTGTTTGTTTTGTCTATATTTGTTTGTATACACATATATACTTGCATACACAAAACCACACAGATATGTACATTCTTACATAAATGTACCCATTCATACATTCACTCATATGCGTTCGAGCCTATACATATACATGCCCATTACACATTACAGAATGGAAAATTTCCAATGTAAATTTTTATAGACAGAAATTTGAATCTTCTATGGGCTCACTACTCAGTGGAGTGCTGGCATGCCTCTTCATTTTAGAAGAATTTTTAGAGTCTGGCCACCTCTTTCAACTTACTCTCCCAAAAAACACAACATACTTCCAATATATTGATAATGCCCTAATAGACACATTACCAGAACTGGTTGATAGACTAAACAAGATAGAACACACCATCAATTTCACCTACAAAACAGAAAACTACATCTTATCATATATTGATATCAAGCTAATATGCACACACATGATCGAAAGCCTACAAATAATAATGATTTTACTCCCACCACAACAATAAAACAAAATCTGGAGTGATTATAGGCTTTTATTTAAGAGCCTTTAGAATTTGTAGCCTCCAAATTCCTGCATTAAGAAGAGGAGTACATTGAAAACACCTTCAGACTCCTCCAATACCTGAATTATTTCTTGCATAATTGCCAAATAAAATCCACAGACAAAAAAGTGTAATAAGTGTAATAATGCTGACAATCCTAACCCATAATTCTACCTATCAACTCCATAACAGCTACCACTGAGAAAAACCTGTCCAACATTGACATAAAATTTGATCACCTCTATAACAATAAGAGATATAGTTAATATCAAATGAGATGAGAACAACAGCAGAATGGAGGCAGGGATATAGAAAATAGAGTGCACAAAATGCCCATTAATATACACCAGCAAAACATCCAGAAATTTTAAAAGAAGATTATAAGAACATCACGTAGATATTTTGCATAACAACAATCTAAACGCCCTGGTGGTTCGCCATAATAAATTTGACCACAGTTTTAATTTAAAAAATGCCAGTCTAATCAGGAGAGAACAGAATTCAATGAGAAGAAAATGCATTGAGAATCTAAGACTGTGACTATATGTTATTTCACCAGTCATTGCAAAAATAGCACATTATGGAATATAGGTTGATGGAGAAAAGTACAAGGACCTATTTGGAGTCAGCTGAATGAAAATCAACGGCCCTAATATGTATGTATGTATGTATGTATATATATATATATGTGTGTGCATATATATTATGAGTACATGTGTATCTGTAAGCAGATAAACCAGGCATCCAAATTCAACCCACAATATAAGAAAAACAACATGCTCCACAAACTATATATAAAAGAAAATGGCAGTGTGGGTGAATGCATGTGCACAAATGTATATGAGGGTGCACTTATACAGTGCCATGCAAAAGGTTACAGCATATTATAAAAATGTTGCTTTAGGTATTCCTAACACAGATTAATGAAACTTTTACTGCTAATAATACAGATGTTTAAGCCTTTAGTCAAACAGATTTAAAAGAAATTATCAATAAAAATATCCCGCAAAGAAAAATCAATATTTAATAACACAAAAGTTTACAATACATTTATTAAATCATCTATTAATATTTTGTAGCATAACCGTTATTGCTAATTACAGCATGTAGGCATTTAGAGTAGTCCCCTAGAAATTTCTTGCATGTTCCTTGGCTAATATTTTTCCATTCTTTACGACAAAATTCCTTTAGTTCATGCAGGTTTTCGGGTTTCTTCTTTGAATTCTGAGTTTCAACTCTCTCCAAAATTTTTCAATCAGATTGAGATCTGGAGACTGACTTGGCCACTTTAGAACTTTTAATCTATTTGAACTTAACCATGATTTTGTAAGCTTTGCAGTATGTTGAGGATCATTTTGTTGAAAGACCCAATCTGGTTTCAAGCCCAGCGAATATGCACTCTGATGTAAATTTCCAAAATAATATGCTCCATTCATCCTCCCTTCTATTATTTCAATGTTCCCTACACCTTGGGCACTAAAGCAACCCCAGATCATGATTGATCTGCCTCTAAATTTTACTGTTGGGATAGTATTCTTTGGCAAATATTCAATACCCTTCTTTCTCCAGACCTTTGACACAGCATTTCTGTTCAATTTTCGTTTTGTCTGACCAAAGTACATTTTCCCAAAATTCTGCAGGTTTAATAATCTAGCAAGAATGTGTTTTCACTTAAGAAGTGTTTTTATTCCTTGGAGTCCTTGAAAAGATGTCATATTAATGAAGTGAACAACTCACTTTTACTCCCACTTACTTCTAATCTGCCCTGAAGTTCTTTTAGTGTAACTCGGGGCTCATTGCCAACTTTTCTCGCCAATAAATAATCTTGCTGTATGTTCCATTTCTTTTCTAGGATGACCAGAGCTTTTTTTTTGGTGGGGGGAATGAATGGAATGACATGTCTTCCAGTGACAAATTATCGTACCACCTGAACTCAATGGCACACTTGACTAGATATCTTCCTATAACCAAGTCCATTTGTATGAAGGTCAACAATACGTTTACGGAAGTCTTGATCAATTATTTTGCTTTTCCCCCATTTTGTCAATGTTTAAAGGATGGTTGACAGAAAAAGTATGGCACAATATTTTTAATCATTCCTAAAAGTAATCAGGAATGTTCTAAAAACAATCCTAATTTGAAACATTTTAGTAAAATTTGAACACTTTTATAAAAAAAAAAAAAGCTGTTGTAAATAAAAAAAATAAAAAAATGTGTTGTAAACTTTTGAGTTACTAAATATCAGTTTTTGTTTGTGGGATACTTTTTCAAAGTTTTTTAAAAAAATCTGATTGTTTGACTGAATACCTAAATATATGTTCTACAAGCAGTAAAAATTAATCTAATTGTATTAGAAATACTTGAAAAAATTTTTTTTGTAATGTGTTGTAAACTTTTGTGTGGCACTGTATGTATACTGATATATATATATAGTGTATGTGTATATAGGTATACATATATGTCATAAAAAATGACATGATGCGTATGTGTTATGGTTGCATATGCACACACACATTATATATATATATATATATATATATATATATATATATATGTATATATATGCTTCTCTTCTCTCTCCCCCTCACTTCGTTAATTTACATGTTTAATACGGCCTGTCAAAAATGTGTCAATTTTCTTTTAATTTTTTGTTTGGAAGTAAAGTCTGATGATCCGCAGTCCTTTTAAAAGGGCTGTGGTGAAATAATTTATTACATGGAACCTTAAAGTGGTCAGTTTTTATTTAAATTTTATATATATATATATATATATATATATATATATATAAGTGTGTGTATGTATGTGCATGTAGGCATATATGTGTATACAAACAAACATAGATAAACCAAACAAACACAGAGGCATACAGACTCTCTTCAAAATGACAAAGCTGGAACCCATAAGCCAGAGCAATTAATGTGATTTAAGACAACCAATTTATTGTCAGAGATTTCAAAAAACACTCTCCTAACACATAATTTTGCCTTTTTTCTTTTAGTTGAACTAATGAAGCCAAAGAGAATATAAGCTAAGCTTTTCTCCATCTTTGATTGCGTCCTTGATTAAAGATTTTCCCCTTTGTCTCATCATTCTCACATTTTGGGCAGCAACCTTTCTTTTAAACATATTTCATTGAATATGAGAGACAAGAAAAATTTGATGAATTTTTTTTTATTTAGTTCTACTAATATTCTTACATTTTCTGTTTGGTAGGAGTAAGGGAGTGTAAAAATTGTCTGTAATGTCTATTGTTCCAAGCACTTTCAGCTTCTTCTTTAGCCATTTTCAAGGGATTTGTTAAGTGTTGTTAATTTCTTTTCATATTTGTCTGAGATGTATTTTTTGTGATGCTTAAGTAGTAGCAGTGTTTATTCTGAGCAGAGTGAAATAAACATGGCTGGAATTTGAGCTGTCATCTTTCTATTTTAAAAAAAAACTTTCAACACACCATTTCTGTTACTGAAAAAGTGAGATTTATACTGGGTGCCTGATGTATTTTGTAAAGGGTCTCTCTCATAGCGAGATACCTTCAGTTACGAGACCTATGAAAAATGATTGTGTTATCAACCAGGATCTTCCTTATGGGTTGTTGTACATTGTGAGTAGCTAAATGCCTTTTTATGGCACGTTGGTCAGATAAGTGACATATGAGGCATCTGTTCAAGGAGGTGGCAGTATGACCAATATAGCTAATTGATTTATGATTGGTGGAAGTGTAAAAATCAAAGAGAAAAATGTAAGAATATTAGAAAAACTAAATAAAACATTTATCAAATTTTCCTTGCTTGTCATATTCAATGATATGTGTTTCAAAGAAAACTTGCTGCCCAAATATACATTATTTAAATTACATGACTCAGCAAACAGCAAGGAACACAACACTAGCACATTCCAGACAAGCCTTGTGGACTGACAATTAACAATAGCCAAAGAAAAGATACAGCATCTTAAAACTGAAATTTTAAAATATAAGCAGATTCTCCAAAATACAATGAGCACAACAGAATACACAATTACTGAATGCCATCTCAACCACCTCACATGCAACTTATACAATGGAAAGATTTGTACTACAAAATTGCGAGTGTAAATACTTGAACTGGTTCAATTACAAACTCACCAATGATCAAATAGAATTCTTGAATATCAGTCCAAATTTCCACCTCCATCTAGATATGACTATCCAAAAGAAAATCAAAATATTCTACCAATCAATCCAACAGATGATAATAGAAAAATTAAGATGCACAAAATCTGAGAGACTTTAAAAAGAAAAAAAAAAAGGAAGGTTTGATAAACTGTTCTCTGCACAGCAAACACATCTTCACAAACACAAATCAGCTGATAAAGAGTTATGCTACAACCCCAATATCATCATTTGACACACTGACAAAACCAACAATTATGTAGTTCTTAATTGACAAGATTAACAACCATAAATTACAATCTATCCTAGATGACACAACAAAATTTACAAATTTAAGGAAAAATACCATAGCATCACTAAAATGTATGGAAACAACAATAAAGACAGAAGCCTAAAAATCAATAAGATTGTTGGACATTATATAATATAAATGCCCATAAACCAGATTTTCCTCTCTGACCTCACATATCCCAAATACCTACATCAGTATCTCAGCTATCAACAAGTTTAAATGACACAATTTCTCTATACACACTCAATAATTACAGCAGCAAATTGTTTGTACATGTGCTTGTAGATATCATAGACCTGCTAGGTGAACTTTGGAAAATCAATGTTGAAATGATACAGCACATGCGTTATTGGCAAGAACGAGATTAAAACAAGAGATCTCTGTTTCTTGCCCGAGACCAAGGAAGGATAAAAGGAGCTGACTTTTCGTTTCAGGGCAGTTTGTCCCTTGAGACTGGGGAAGGTTATACCCATATTCCAGTTTGGAGAGCAATAGTACTGTTGTTTACGTTGTGCAGGAAACAGAGTCCTGAGCGAAGCATTGTTCTAGTTTCCACGTTAGCTGTCAGCAGGAACAGATTCAAGTGGAAATTTATTTTCCTACCGCTGACAAGGAAAGATGCAGGGAAATGGTGGCTGCATCTACTGGCCAAACATATTCAAAGGCACTCTCTGTTGAAAGAAACAGCAAGGCATTCATTTGCTACAAGTGCTCTGAAGGATTGTATGCAAGGATGTCAAGAGAAGTCAGATGGTTGAGTGCAGAAGTTTCACTGTGAAATACAATGTTTTAGGTGCAATAAACTTGGGCACGTGTCATCAGAGTGCCAGGGAAATGCCCAAGGAGAGGAGATATCAGCGCCAATTTTCTCCCTCCCTGAGCAAGTGAAAACCAAGAAATTTCCTGCTGTAAAAGTATTCGTGGATAGACAAGAGTGCACAGCTTTAGTAGATTCTGGATGCTCACAAACGATGGTGAGCAAAGACAAAAAGAAGTGAGAGTGTTGACAGCCGACGAGAGGATTTTGAAGTGCCAGGGTACGGCAAAATCAGGTTGAGAGTTGGGCAGGTTCAGTCGTGAATGTTGAGGTCTTAGTTGTGGATGAATGATTGTTGGGTTTTAACCTACTTATTGGGATTGATGCAGTCAAAGAGCTAGGAAGCACTCACCTTACTAAATTGGGTGAAGCAGTTTGGAGACTTGAACGGATGTGCCGCCATTTCGATCAATGAGCCCAACTTCAGTGTGACATTCAATCAGAGCCCAAAAGTGTAGACTGCATCATGGAAATGGATGAGTGGTCAGTTGCCCAGTGAGCTGATGAATAGTGTACAAGAGTACACTGTGCCTGACCATGCCTGGGATGTGTATGAGAGAGAACTCTTACAATGGCAGTGTAGCGGGTGGTTGTTGCCATACTCCGAGGAGGAGCTTAGCCTATTCGAGGGTCTGATTTCTTTGATGGCGGTCGTGCAGGAGCACAAGCAAAAGGTTCAGATGGTACTCCGCTATGGAGAATTAAATGGATTTGTGGAGGCATTTACTGCCAATGCGGAAGTGTGTGCACAAAAGCTTAGAGAGTGGGGGAAACAATATGATGCTCTTAGATCTGCGAAATGTTTACCTGCAAATCCACATTGACAAGTCATTGTGGATATTTCAAATGGTCATTTTCAAAAGGCAAGTGGTTCTGCCTTATATGATTGGAGTTTGGCCTAAATGTGGCACCACTCATCATGTAATCTGTTGTTGACACAATAACATCCCAAGATTGTGCCATCAAAAGTGCCACATCAGTCTATGTTGTTGACATTTTCATCAATGAGAGCCTGGTTCCTGCAGCATACGCACGACAACATTTTTTAGATTATGGCCTAGTCTGTAAAGACCCAGAATGGTTGAGAGACGGAACTAGGGTCCTCCGCCTGCAGGTCTGAGGAGAGAATTGCACCCTCCAATGGAAGTAGGGAGGCCAGGTCCTGGAAGTTCTTGTCGATGTATATTTTCCATTTGCGGGAAACTTGTGGGTCATTTCCCTGTGTGTGGCTGGCTTAGGGTGGTAACTGCATTCATCAAGTGCTGAGCCAGGCAGTGACCAAGAGTTGGGACGACAAATTCACTTTGCGTGTTTGTGGAAAAAATGACCAGAGTATATGATATGGAACCTTTTGGGAATACTGGTGTATGGATGTCAACAAGATGAAGGTTTAGATAGATGCAAGTTCTTTGGCCACGGGAATGGCATTAGAAACAAATGGAAGCATCATTGAAGATGCTTGTTGGTTGCATCTGACCAATGATGCCAGGCATATCAATCTGGCTGAACTAGATGAAGCACTCAAAAGCATCATTCTAGCCCTTCAATGGAAGGCCAGAGTTTTGCATTTGGTCACCGATTCAGTATGCATGCATCGGTGGATAACTGACACCCTGACAGGGAAGGCACGTGTGAAAATGAAGGTGGCTAGTGAAATGCTTAGGAGACGGTGTTTGGAAACACTGCGGGCGTTGACAGAAGAGTATGGATTGACCATAGTTGTAACACTAGTGAAATCCTGTCAAAACTGTGCGGATTGTCTCACCAGAGTGCCACAAATGTGGTTGGATCTACACAAGGAGGTAGGAGAACCGGTACCTGAGAGTTGTGCTGCAATGGGGAGCCAACTGAATAAGAATCAGGTAGCCGACATCCACCACCAAAGTGGACATCTGGACAATAAACAGACATTATATTTTGCTAGATCTATCGACCCTCTAGTGTCTAAGGAAATTGTAAGATCAGTTGTCAAAGCCTGCAAGGCCTGCCAGTCAATAGATCCAGCACCAGTTCATTGGAAGAAAAGAAAACTGGGTGTCAAGAACAATTGGAGCAGATTAGCAATGGATGTAACCCATTACAATGGCAGGCATTTTCTAATGCACATTGATTGTGGTCCCTCCAGATTTGCAAAGTGGTGGCCATTGCGTCAGCAAGATGCAACTAGTGTTGGAGTTGATCTTCTTTGAATGAGGCCCACCAACTGAAATATTAACTGACAACGACACTGCCTTCACTTGCAGGCACTTCAAGGAGTTAGCAAGCAGCTGGGGCATGCATTTGAGGTTCCAGTGTACACATTCACTGGCCGGAAATGGAATTGTGGAGCGCAACCACAGAAGTATTAAGACCATCACGGCCAGAAAAAATTGTTCTGTGTTAGAGGCAGTTTATTGGTATAACAACACACCAAAAGATGACATCTCACCTTCCATGGCACCAGCTGACGTGCTGCATAAGTAACATGTCCAAATAAGAGGCATTGAAGCAAACCCCCTATCTGAACCACAGATGACTGGCAGGGGATATGAAGAAGGAGATGTCGTCTGGGTTAAGACTCTACGCAGTAAATGCACAACTAAGTTTGGGACCAGGTGCGTAACTGAAGTTTTCAGCCTGCAGTTGGTGCAGATTGATGGGATACCTCGCCATGTTAAAGACCTGCAGCCATTTTCAAGGTCATATCCATTGTCGAGTGATGAAAGCGACACAGAAGAGAGTGAGCGGTTTATTTATTTGGGGTCGGGTCCACCAAATGATGGTTTTGACATCGGCAGTCTACCGCGGATGCCAACGTGATCAGTGAAACTCCATATGACAGTCTACCTGAGGATGAAGGCTATGTTGTTCCACTTCGAAGGAGCACCTGCCAGATGAGACCTGTCACCAGGTGCACTATTTGTGATGATGAGATCAGGGGGCAGTGTGGTGGAGACATACCTTGCTGAAGCAAGAGAAGGTGAATTGTCTGTACATGTGCTTGTAGACATCATAGACCTGTGAGGCGGACTTCGGCAAATCAATATTGAAGTGACACAGCGCATGTATTATCAGCAAGAAAGAGGCTAACACAAGCGACAGATCTCAGTGTCTTGCCCAAGACTGAGGAAGGATAAGACTTTTTGTTTTTCAGGACAGTTTTGTCCTTTGACACTGGTGAAGGTTACACCTATATTCCAGTTGGGAAACCAATAGTACTGTTGTTTATTGTGTGCAGGAAACAGAGTGGAAATATATTTTTCTACTACCCAATTTTTGATTAAATTTCACATAAAAAAAATGAACATAATTTGTGAATGCATTTTACAAACATCTGTCAATACCCACTCCCAAAATTTGACCAGTAACTTTTCAGAAATTACTCCTTACCAGTACTACAAAAGCCCCATTCTACAATCATAATGGCAACACCTACATCCAAGCTAATGCTGTTAGTATAGGAAACCCATTAGGTCCTGCCTTCTGTAACTTTTACATGTCACATATTGCAAACAAAGTGTTCAAAACAACAGACAAACTACAAATCTACACAAGGCACATTGGTGACATTTTTGTTTTGACAAAAAATAAAAAAATTATAAATGTAAAATAAGTTTAAAAAACAAAAAAAAAAAACTCTTCACTAAACATGCTTAATAACAAAATCATATTTCTTGATGTTGATACAGAACTAAAATCCCAAGTATTTACTACCTACCCATAAAAAAAAACAAAACAAGTAGCTCTAAACTATGACAATGCTCTGAAAGATATAAAATAGCAGTGATAAAAAAATTTCCTAAATAGGGTGTATCTAAATACTTGCCAGAGAATATTTCTGAGTGAATTCAAAACATAAAACAAACATTGGTTAACAATAATTTTCCCAACTACATCATTGATAAACGAATAAAATTATTCTTAACAAAAAATACAATATAATGTTAAGGGTATCTATTTTTATGAAAGAAACTTCTCCGATTTCTGAGTCAAAGATGTCCATGAACTCTTTGATATGGTTGGATGAGCTTACAAAGTGAAGGTTTTCATTTGGGTATTCATATTTGTTGGCTGGTGCCAAAATAAAGCGAGTTGGCTGGCAAAGTCAGTTGTTGCAGAAATCTGCTTCAGAGCAGTCTGTTTACTACCAAATCGCTTACCCACTATGTAAACTATTACCACACAAAACTAGCAACTTCCAACTGAAGTTATTTTGAGGTATTTCTAATTTTTTTCTTTTTTAGCCAATGACCATAAATCACTAAAATTATAATAAAACCGTTTTTTTTTTTTTTAAATTTAGTCTTCTGTTGTTTCTTTTACTTCTCTTTATCTTATTTCTTTCATCACACTCATCACAGCAACAAAATATTTACATATTTTACTGCAACCAGATGTACAATAATTATAAGCAGGACAAATTCACTATACAGTGAATAAACACCTTATTTCCGCCATAAATCCTGTTAAACTTATATTACAGAAAATGGAAAATCTCCAACCTTGTAGTTACTAATCAAAATAACCCTATCAAATCTAAACTAGCAATGACCAATATAGTCTAGTACAAGACTGTGTTTCTAGTCATAAATCAGTTAGCTATATCAATCATACCACCACCTCCTTGAACACTTCTGACATATCACTTCTCTGAACAAAGTGCTATAAAAAGGCATCTTGGTGTGAGAGAGAGGACCTTTACATAACACATCTGGCACCCTGTATTCAGCAGTGGAAATGGTGTGTTGAAGATTTTTCAAAATAGAAAGATGCCAACTCAAATTGCAGCCAGTTTCATTTTCTGTGGTTTTACAATAAACACTGCATCACAAAAAGTACATCTCAAGCAGACAAACATAAAAAGCAATTAACAACACTTAAACAAATCCTTTGAAAATAGATCAAGAAGTGGCTGAAAGCACATGGGACAATAGACCCTAGAGACAATTTTTACATTCTCTTACTCCCACCAAATGGGAAAAAATGTAAGAATATTACAAAAACTAAAAGAATTCAAATTTTTCTTGTCTGTCATATTCAATGATATATATGTATATATCTCCCTTCATTTCATTGCTTCTGACACCAATATACAACTCCATGGGTAGTGATTCTGAGGCCCTCACCAGTGGACAGTTCAACCAAGAGATGGTAACTACAGTGAGTTTTTACTGGCTGCAGACTAAATCTGCACATGGGCAGTATATCCAGGGTAATGATAACACATCAACACAGGAAGGGAGGGTTTGCTAGGCTGAAGTCAACAATCAAGATGGAATCACTGGCCTTCAAGTTGGAGGACATTGGCTGTGGTTCAACATGGAGAGGGATGGGCTCTGTCAGGTTTACTTGCCTAAGATGCACATGAGCGCAGTGACCCTACTGTCATGGGACTGATGATGACTAATAAAATGTACAAATATTCAAATCACCTTTTCCCTCTTTTATTTGAGTTTTATATTCTGTCAATGAAGAAACAGAATTATGACAACTTCATTTTAAATACCATTTGAACTTCAAAAATAACAGAATTTGAATGCTAAATGAAAAAGAAAATTCTTAAATAATCAACATGAAAAATCCTTTTATTTGATACAATTTAGCTGAAAAGTGGAAAATATTTTGCTGATTGAAAAATGCTATAAACTTATTTGGATAAAATATTTTGTCAAAAAAAAAAAAAAAAAAAGAATGTTGGCAATTTTACATGTAATACATATTGTACATTTGCTGAAATACACAGATAGATACTAAATTAATATTTTATATTCAATTAGCATTTTATAATTCATTTATTTAAAAAATGAAACCAACAACTTTTCAAGTAATTCTGACACAGATATTATTTAGATTGTTATCTTAAATATAAAAATGAAATATTTTATCTTGAAATATTAAAAATAAATACAAATAAAAATCCATAACATAGCAAAGTATCTTAAATTATATTTACTTTTACATTTACTTACAAACTAAACATCTACAAAAACTGTAAACTTGATTTTTTTTTTATTAAACAAAAATGCAAAATTATCTGACAAATGTTCACAATGCAACAGAAATCCTCTTAAACATAAAATGAGGATGAGGAGTTATCACTATTTACATGTACTAAAAAGAGAACAAGATGGCCAGCAGAATGAAAATAATAGATTAAATAAAGGGTCCAGTTTGAAATTCCATGAATGTTACCTGATGAAGGCCAGAGAGGACAATGGATGAAATGTGGTGATAACAAAGATGAGGACAACAGTTTGAGTGTAAATAGTAACAAAGATTTTACTACTAGGGTAAAAATGTGGGATTTAATATCAAGTATGTTTAGTCAGAATTGTTCTAACACATCAGGGTTTTGTGTTTTGAACAGGCATGCAATTGGAGATCTTGGTTTATATTGGAAACAAAAGGGCTTTGTCTACTGCCTAAACAAATGATGCTGATTCTAAATCTGTACTTAGGATTGTTCTATATTATGTTTTTGAGATATGTACATAGCATATTTATATTTAATGTAAATATGCACTGCATATTAATCTCCACTTAAGTTGGCGGCATGGGATCCATTTATGTAAACTGAACAGAACTATTATTGGCTCTCCCATTGAGCCAAAAACGATGTCAATTCTAACAATCTCAAAGAATGAGGTGCCAAATGTCTCTTAAATGCACTTCTTACATTCTCATCACTACTTTTTTTTCTGACAAATCTGATAGCAGTAAGTGATGAGCACAATGAGAGTTTCTACATAGATGTATCTGAAATAAGATCAAGATATCAAAGTTAGTTCAATCCAAATATGATGGGTGCTGCATCTTACAATGGGATTTCAACAGACAAATGCCAAAACAAATGTTTTAAACATTTCTAAAGATATCAGAAATAAAGTGATTATATTATATTTGTTGGTTATTTCTTATTATCTAAATTGGCCTTGAACATAAATATTCTATGAACCAATGTAACAGGGTGCTGGCTCTGGTTCAGTGTTTAGTTGCATGAGAATGTAAAATGGTGATTTGAGGTGATTAAAAATCTCCCTGAGGGATATCTTAAAAAATGAGGAGGGAGAAGAAATAGAGAATTAGAGTTATATTAAATGAAAATGGTTATGGAATCAGAGTTGAACCACAAACAAATTTAGTGAAAAGTCATTAACTTTGGAATTTTTCATAGTTGGTCATCTCTCTCTCTCTCTCTCTCTCTCTAATAAGAAGAAATAAAGAAGCTGAAATCTGATCCAAGAGTATTAAATTCTTTAATACTACCATAAGGTATTTCTCATTAAAATTTGAAGAAATGTTTTTGCTGGAGCTCATGCGTTTTTTGGGGACAATGAACCCATATATCAATGTCAAACGGGGAAGCTGGGTGACAAGGGGAAATCATTTATATAAATTGGTGAAGTATTTGGATTTGGGAATCACCGGAAAGATCTCAGAACAATGAGCTAAGAAAATCTCCATCACTCAAAGACAAGAGCACACATACATCCTGTGGACAGATCAGACACAAAGGTACATAATTTTTGCAGAATAGTTACTACTACTACTACTACTACTACTAATAATAATAATAATAAAATTATCAATAGCAGCCAGTGAGGAGAATAGGAAGACAAAGATAAACAAAAGATCATAAAATACTTAAATCATTAGTCTGCTTCTTAGATGTGCAAAAGATGAATGTTTGTGTAATATTCCCCATTAATAAATTATTATAATGTTAGATTTTCTGAAGTGGTCATTTGTCTTGAAGAATTCTTCTGTCAAGCTTCAGCTTTAGGATCATGCAAGAAACAAGTTAACACACTCCACAGAAGAAGTTAATGGGGTTGGGGGGGGGTGGCAGAACGAACCACTAGATGATCACAGTGGTTCATTCTTGGATTCGGAGAGTGTGTGATGAGCCATAACTACCAACAAATACATGTACCCATATTTGGCTTGTTGGGCACACCAGATAAGAAAAAGGTTGTGGCCTCCACCGTTCACAGCTGGTCGATGTTCAGTTTCAGTGGCTGGAAGGAACCTGGTCACAATCAATTCTGTGATCAGGCTTTGGGGCTGTTTATAACTCAAACCTAATCTATGAGGAAAATTCAGATTCAAAACCAGTGTATTCAATTTTGTTAAGTACAATATCATTTATTTGGGTAGCAGATGAAAAGGTTTGTTTTTATCAGGGTGATCTTTAAATACTATGAATAGTGTTTTCACATTTCAATTTAAAGTTTCAACAAAATTTGCAACAATTTAAGCTGAAAAGAAAGAAAAATAGTGGGGCAAAATTAAACACAACTGGAAGAATTAAAAAGTGGATAAAAAAGATGGGGAAAATAATGACTGAATAAAGAGACGAGAGTGAGAAAAGAACAGTAGTATGAAAAGAGGGGGAGGAGTGATGGGAGAACAGAATATCTATTACTCACTTTTCTAGTTCTGTGATCCATACATTATCTTCTTCTCCATCCATTTCTACAGGCAAAATGTTTTCTTTCTTTCCTTGACGCAAAGAATTGGCACAAGTTGTTACAGTACGAAGCTGTTTAACCTTGAAGATGAAGCTGAGATGTTATAATTACTCCAAGTATTCAATACAAAGATAAAATGATATTCATGTTATTAAAAGGCTTTATAAATACAAATACAAGATTATGTGATATACATTTTGATGATTTATAAAGGCTTAACTATTCTGCTGCTCATTCAAAGCTAAATTTGCTTGTATCATTTGAAATAGTTCATATAAAATATTAACAATGAGGAAATAGTTTCATGACAGATTTTTATAAAAAAGCTATTTACTGTTTATATTGTGCTTTTTTCTCTTCCTAAAATAAAAGAGCATCAAATTATGAAATGCATCTTATTTTCCATCTATTTTGATTTTTTTTTTTATGAAAACATTAATAACCCATAAGCCACACACAAATCATATAGAAAGGTGCGTTAACATGTCAACATTCAGAGCATGCATATATGTCATAAATTTCAATCATGGCGTGAAATGAATGTGACAGGGAGTGAGTCTGGGAAACACAAACACACGTATATTTTTTTTTTTAGTGAAATTGGAGTAGATTTGAATAGCGAAATTAAATCAGAGCATTTTGGGAAAATCTGATCTAGGGCAGAAGTTGTACCCATTGAATCTAGGTCATCAAGAGACAATGGGAATTTCGAAATAATTTTTATTGATTAAAAATTGAAATAGAGCTGAGTAAGCTAGAAGGAACTTTGGACATGATTTTGGTTGAAGCAGACAGAACCCCGGTGATAATCGCGTGCGAAGTAGTAGGGCCAAGGGTCAGTTATAACCAGGCTGGGTTTATCTATATAAATGCTGAAAAAGGCAGACTGGAGAAAATTCTTGAAGAGAGAAGAGAGAATTGGCCCGGGCGAGGGTTGGGAGGAGGAATGCCACTATAACTTTAAGCTCTGCACAGAAATCTTTATCCCTCCATTGCAAGAGTCATATATCATTTTGAGATGATTTAACAACAAGATAATCACATACACTCTCTCTGTCTAGAATCCAGTGTATGAGTTTTTTTTTTTTACTTTTCTTTTCTATAACCCGTTTCTCTTCTCTGCTATTCTTTTCGGCTATATAAAAGACATTAACAATTCAATCATTGAATCGATGTTTGTCTATCTTTCTGCAGATATTAATTTTTTTTTTTGCTGCATTCTAAATTTCTTAGCGCAGATTCCCCAGCCGTGTCTACATCTTCAGTCGACCATGAATGGACGGACATCACTTTCTGGATCAAACAAATCACAATGTGGGCAGGAAGCAGGATTAAACTAGCGGACTGGTCAAATAATCTACGGATGCTCAGGGGACCTATGGCCACTCCCTTAAGTTCAGTTAGGACCAAGTAGACACCTCAACCCAGAGAGTAAGATGCCAGGGCAAAAGTGTTAGATGAAATCAAATGTTCAAACATCACCTAGTGAAAAATATTATGAACTTTTGTTCCAACTTGATAGTAAGTGTAGTCTGTTTAACAAATGAATGAAAACATGAGGAGTATAATAAATATATATATATATATATAATTATGTAAATTATAAATTTTATAAAGATAAATTTTATTTAAAACAGATAAGTATTTTAAAAAATTTGTCATGAAATAAAGCATTGATGAAAAACAAAAAAAAAAAAATCAACATAAACATTTTCTCTTAGGATAAGTGTTATAACCATGGTTTTCTATACTACAGGACACTGTAGCATTGCAGCTCTGACAATACACCATGTTTGTTCTCAGGGTGCAGCTTTTTCCAGTTACTTGTGGATTAAAAATAACCCTTCAACCAAATTGCCACCCACAAATTCATACCATGATAATTTTTAGCAGTAAGCTGATTTTATTCTTGTGTTGTAACCTACTACTATAGACAAGCGAGGCATAGATGAGGTGGGAGGTGAACAGGTGTCTCCCCTTTCACGGGCAAGTAAATACTGTCTTTTAGGGAAGATTGTTCTTTGTCTAAAGAAGTAATTTATCTTCATTTAGTGACTCCCTTTGTCTGAGCTGCTTGTTATGTACTTGCGAAACCACTTCATTTAGGTAATAGTCATTGAGAAAATAAATGTTCAAAATCATTTTTTTGTGACAGGTCAGCTGTTTTCCATTTAACAAGATATCACTGCAACTCATGATGCAACTAAGGGCCAGAACTAGAGACCTATTTCAAAAACTTCTTGTTCTACTATTTTAGTTTGGGTTTGTGGTAATTCACTGCTGCAGTCAGTTTAAGAAATTTAAAAAAATTTCCTTTTATACTTGGAGTAACTTTAGTTTATTTAATTGAAGTATACAATTGAAGAGTCAAAATGCTGGTTTGAGAAACTTGAATTAAAAAAAAAAATTATTTATATCCACCATTTTTCTCTTTCCTCATGGTGGAATGTATGAGAGAAAAATGAGAGGCAAGTAAGATTAATACTAGAACAAGACAAACAAATGTGTTAAGGGAGACTGCCAATTATCTGATAGGATTCTTGTAATTAAACTGGAATGGAAACTGTTTAATATATCTTTTGTAAGTTATAATTAGCTAGAAATATTCACTTCTATTTCTCTAGTGGATTAGTTTTAGCTACCAGCTGTATCCATTGTTATTTATATGGTGGAGACTTGTAAATGAATACAACATACTTCTCAGCTTTTTTTTTTTTTGACAAATGTAAATTTGGAATACTTTATTTTGGCAAAAGAAAAGGAATGCAGTTTAAAGAAAAAACTTAACCAATTTAATCAAATTACTTTTTGCATTCGATATTGAGTCATTTAAGTTCTTTGGAGTGCCTTAAGTGCCACAGTGGGTTGAGGGGGCATTTTTACAGTGTTTGTATTAGGGAAGTTACAGGTTCCTGATTCGGCCCCTTCAGTTGAATCACTGCACACTGGTTGTGGTACAGTATCTTCTAATTTTGGTATGTTATTTCCATCTGAATCCAATATAGGGCTATTTGAGATTATTGTAACTGCTTCAGGTTCAAAGATAGTCATTCCCTCCCCAGTAGAAGTGAGGTGACATAGAGAAACTGTAGTTGTAAAGAAAAGAAAAAGAAAAGATAAACTGTCAACTTATAGTAGCAACAAACATCTGCATTAGATTTCTTCTGTCTCTCAACCGCAACACATATAGCCAAATCACAGTTCAAATGGTAGTCTGTCGTAACATGCAACGTAGAAATGACAAAATGGGGTCACACATCAAATTGTTGCTTCTTACCAGCAAAAACGCATGTCCGTCCACCAAGCTCAGAATATCTCATCTCCCACATAAGCAAAAAACAACAGCTTTTGTTCATTGAGAGATCTTTCTGATTGGTCATGCCATTCAGGGGAGGGAAGATCATTAGCATAGATTCTGATCCTTAAAGTTGATTTTTTGCTAACTACTTTTTGGTAATTTTTCTTCGGCAGATCACACACAAAACACAAACTCTTTTTCGAGGTAGCTGATTATCTCTTTCACTACAGAAACAGTACTTTCTTTTCCATTTAGCAACCTAACAAGAATGTAATCAGGATTCGCCTGAATTAGATCAACTTCTTGTACAGTAAGTCTGTACTAGTTGTTCTGAACATAGCTTCATATGAGCACATTTCCCAGGAATCGTTAACTATGAAGAAACAGATCTTCTGGAGGTAGATTTTCTCAGATAAGAAGTTCATGAGGAGTACAATTTGTGGCTGTATGCAGTAAGGAATGAATTGAGTGGAGAGCATCATATAAAATGCTTTCCCGTTGGTGCACAGGTAAACCTCTCAATTTTAAGGCTGAGTTGATGATCCTTCACAGAGTTCTGTTCACTCTCTCCACTTGACCATTTCCCTGTTGGTTGTATGCAGTAGATCTACTAGCAGCTATACCTTTCTCTTGAAAAAAAATCTTAACTCCTCTAACATAAAACTAGGTCCTCTATCAGGACTTGGCATACCACATATGCAAAATAATTTACTTAAGCAACTCAGTACAGTTGTAGTGAGCATGTCCCTAAATGCAAAAGATAAAAATGGGAAACGACTATATTCATCAATGATAGTCAATAAATATTTGTTTCCGCCTCGATTTGAAGGAAGCGGTTCCTTGAAATCTATATTCAATCTTCTGAAAGGTTGAATGGTTTTGATTAATTTGGCTACTCCTCTCAAAAACCTTGGCTTTTCTACAGCACACACATTACATTTTTCAGTTATTCTCTTTACTTCCTCTGTTGAGTAAGGCCAATTTCTTGACCTGATGAAGTGCATCATTCTTGATACTCCAGGACAACACAGATAATTATGTAATTCTTTAAGGTTGATATTTACAACAGAAGCTCAATGTACTCTCGTTAATGGTATCAGATATCGACTGGGAATCAGATGTGTTAAGTGGAAGGTTTAATTTGCCAGCAATGAATTTTGTTGTGTTTAGTCTTCAAAGCTTTATGCTTATCAAAATGTAGGATAGAGTTTTTTGGACCATGACAAAAATAAAATATTTACCTTTTAGGTCATGACTCCATTCCCTGATTGCTTCAACGATCACGTTAGTTTCTATCTGCAGATTAGTTTCACGTTCTGGACTAAAATGCAACAGGCCTGCCTCTTTGATTTAGTGTCATGTACCTAGTATCAAGTTTCAATTTCACAGGGTTTGTCCTCATCTACAGTGTGTACTACAACCCTTTCTAATTCCTTCTTTTAAATATTCAAAGGAATCTTTATTTTAGCAGGTAGGATATAGTGTTGATATTTAGTTTGTGAATTTTTAGCGAATAGTTTGGGATCCAACAACTGTAGTAAGCAAACATTCTGATAATTCTCTTCTGAGCTTTCATATTGCCCAAAGGAGGGAGTTCTCATCTTTTCAGGGTCTTTTCTAATACTTACTTCATAGCCCAGAAGTTTTATTTTCATTAATCTGTAGACACATTTATCAATCAGTTCTTTGAGTCTTGCCAAGTTAGTGTCATATCCTCTCTCATTAATACCACAAATGGTTACATCATCCATATATGCAAATGCTCCCTTTAGGCATTCCTTTTCTATTATTTCATCCAAAATTATTTTGAAACCTAACCACCCCATTTGTGATCCTAAACAGCATCCTTTTGAAATTATACAATTTACTATTGGCTTCAAAAGTCATGCGAGGTTGGTCTGCTTTACATAGGGGAACTTGATGATACACACTTTTTAAGTTTAAAGTACAGACTATACTTTGCTATTAACCTTTTTTTTGTTTCTCGTCCTTAGTTACCACTACTTTTGCTCTTCCTGAAGACCTATTAGGCTCAATGATACCTGAATCCAACAAGCTTTTTATTTCTTTCCTTATAAATGCCTCTTCTTCGCTAGACTATCTTCTGGATTTCACAGATATAGGTCTATAGTCAGGCAACTGATTTTCAAACAAAGGAGGTGAAATCCTCATGCTAACTAGTCCACACAGTTTTAGAGGTGGTCTGTCATATAAAATTTCTATTTTTTTTTGTGCAGGTCTTGAAAGTCTTGTCTGGGGATCACATCTGCATATAAATTATCGTTTAAGGATAAATTAAATATTTTATAAGCTTCTGTACCTACTGTAAGATTCGCTTTACATTGTCCTATAGTTTTAATAACAAGTCAGAAGCCATGCTGATGGTAGAGTTAGTAGGTCTAACATCCAAACCCATAAATTGAGCTAAGTTGGTGTCGATAAAACTATGATTACTACTACTTGTTAAGTTTTGTTTTTTTTGTTCATGAGGAATTGTGCCATGGCTTTTGAAACTCCCTGGAGTTCAATATTTACCATGGTTATATGACGGATAATGCAGCAGAAAACTTATTAGCTTTCAAACAACAGACTTTAGCAAAATGACCGTAGTTCTGGCAATTGTAGCAACTCATTCCAAGCTGCACACTTACTTCTAGTGCCTCTGCAGAAAAAGCATCTTTCTTTTAAAAAAGGTATTTGCTAGCAGCAGATGCCCAAGAGTCCATTTCTTTTTGATTTTCCTCTTGCTGAGAAGTTAAGACATTAGTCTGTGGTTCTGATAACACCACCACTTGATAACTTCAGAATTTGAGATAGCCCTTTCCACACTTCACGCTTGATTTCCAGCTTCTGTGAGGGTGAGAGTTTTGTTTTTAAGAACTCTCTGCTGAATAGGAGGTGCAGATAACCCAGAAATAAATAGTTTTCTCTTTGTAAACTTGAACACTAACATCTTTGAATTTATAATCCTTCATCAGAATGTGCAATGCTTGAAGATGCAATGTTTCTACAGCCTGCTGAGTTCTGGTTACAAGTTCATGCCTGGCATATATTTCACTTTTTTTCTTGGATGAAAGCTCTTTTTAGAATGTTAATAGCTTCTTCAAAGTTTGTTTATTTGATGAACAGTTTGTATACATCAGACAACACATATCCTATAAGAATATCTAACTCCTTCCTTGAGGAAGTTTAAAAATGTTTGGTACCAATGATCACATATTTTCTCTGCACCGGGCTCTTACTATCTAGATCCAGAACTTTAAGTTTTAGTACCCTGTGGCGAATAGAATGCCATAAACTATAAGTATTCACTGCTATTTCTTTAGTAGTTTAGTCTTCAAGGTCAGGATTAGTTTTAGCAACCAGCTGTATCTACTGTTATTTATATGGTGGAGATTTGCATATGAATACAACAATATCTATTGTAGTTGTATATGTACCAACAGCACAAAGTAAGGTGGAAGAAATTAAATAGTTGGACAATATCATGGGTTAATGCAAATTGCAAGAAATTAAAAATCATCATGAGATAATTAAATGCTAAAGTAGATGAAGGAAGCAGATGGTAAAATAGTTGGTAAATTTAAAATGAACATGGAGAAAAATGTTTCCAATGGTGAATGGCAAACAAACAGGGCAATACCTGGTTTCAAGAACACCCCAGAACAGAAAGGCAGTTTTACACTGTAAAACATACCCAAGTACTGACTGTGGGAGTGACCACCTTCTGATATGTAATCTTAGAGTGAAATTATGGAAGTTAAAGAGGGCCATGGTAGCATCCATATTGCAATATGACAGAATACTGAATAACCTGAATTTGAAAGTGATATATATATATATATATACAGACAGCAGTAAAATGAATTAAATGAAAATTCAAGGGTGGGACACATTAAGAGAAGCTTTAGTGACATCAGCAAACAAGATAATCCCCCTCCCCCAAAAAACTAGACATGTAAAAAAGGAGTGGATGACATTAAATTTTTGACATGATGAAAAGGAAACAGTAAACAATGCTAAGGTATGGTACAGAATATAGGATCTTACTCAAAGAAATTAGAAACAAATGCAGGCAGCCAAGAGAAATGGCTTCATGAAAAGTGTGCAGAAGTAGAAAGAATGAACATTACAGATATAGAAGATATTCATAAAAGAATAAGAGAAATAATAGAACAAAAGATGTGATCATCAACAAGATGTGATCATCAACAAGATGCATAAAATCAAAAGAGGGATCTCTGATAATAGAGAAAGAAAAAATACTTTGACGATGGAACAAATACATTGAAGAACTCTTCCACAATGAAAGTGGGAAACTTACAATACATAAAATTATGGAAGAACCTGAAATATGAGCACTGACCAAACTGAGCAGGAACAAAGCAGCAAGATTAGATGGAATTGTAATGGGATCCTGATAGCCTTAGATGATTTGGGCATTGAAAAAAATTATGGAAAATAATAAATGAAATATATGACAGTGGTGACATATCAGAAGATCTATTTTCATAGTGCTGCTTAAAAAGCCAGGTGAAAATGAAGGCAGAGTCTATTGAACTATCAGCCTAATCAACCACATAATGAACCTTATCTGAATTCTGATAAAACAAACTTTTTTTTTATGTGGAATTCACTAATAGAAGCACATTCTTACACAACAGAATTTTAAAAACCTAGGTATGGCAGTATGCTCAGAACAAAAACTGTGCAATTTTACTTGATTCAAAGAAATAATTAATCCAATTTTTTACAGTTTTTCTTCTCACAAATGTTAAAAATACTCTTAAGAAAATTAATATTAATTTTTTGTTATGTTTAATTTTTAGCAAAAACTTTGCTTTGAAAGACTTTTCTTTGACTCTGTTTTTATACTTTGAAATTTATTTAAAAATGCCATTATTTTTCACATTTTTCGTTCCATGATATTGTTATTGATAACAAATATATTGGTGATAAAATTTAATTTTTATGAATAATTTGTATTTTTCTTTCTAAAAGGCATTTTTTTAAAAAAAAGTATGTTGAATTTTTGTTTAGTTCACCATTAAAATATATAAAATAGTGTAGCCCTAAGTTGATCCTGGTCAACAGTAGCCAATAATGTAACCCTGGGTCAATCCTTCCTTTGGCAACCAATAATGTAGCACACTCCCCCACTGTGGTTAACATTGAGCTGAACCCCTCACTTGCTAATGTATTGCTGATTGGTCACTGATGAGCATGGATCCACTCAATCTAGCTGCTTTTTGCCTCCTTTACTCCTCTGCCACATTGTGTTTTTGAGCTCAGAGAGTGAGAAAATCACTGAAGCAAAGGATAGGTTGATGGCGAGGAGCTACTCAAAAAAGAATTCTTTGAAATAAAGAATTAACTCTGGTTAAAAATGTAACGATTTGGTTTATATGATTGTTGTAGACAGTGGTTTTAACCCTTCCCACTTACTGTTATAATCAAATGACACTGTAATCCCCTGTTGGAGTTTGCAGCTTGTGTTGGTAGTAATTTAAATTTTTAAGTTCTGATCTTCAAGGTCTTGGTTAGAAGGTCTTGGTGAATGATATGGATTCCAGTAGCAGTAAGGTGGGGACTCTTCAAGTTGTCCAAACCTTTAGCTTATATAGAGTCCTGCATCCAGCAGAGGTGGGGTTGACCAGGATCCAGGTTTGGTTATCTTCCACACCTTTTTCTAAAATTCCATATTCTCAAAATATGTTTACAAGTGATTTTGTAAATTTGAGGTTTGTCCAGCCCCCTTCTGAGAGCAGTCAGAGGAATAAAGCTGCCCCTTAACATGTCATCTCACACAATATAGGCAGTGCTAAGCTCCCACTTTCTCAGCATCTAACTTCAACCAAGGGCTGGCACACTGTTCCTGTGACAAATCCAAACGTTCAGAATGTAAAGGTGAAAGGGATTTTCAGTCAATATTTTTTTCTTTCAGTTTGTCTTATGCTTCATGTTTCTTGATTGACCAGACTAATTAGTAAGATAGTAATTAACTTTTCTTTATCATTTGTATCATTTTTATCATTGTAAAAGAATCAGAATATTGGATATAAAATTCTTGACGAATGTCACAGAAATTAAAATGAACAAACCCATCTTTGTAATAACACTTTTCTTCTGGGTGGCCAATTCAAACCAGATGGTTTTTCTTGGATCTTTGTCCAAAACAATCTTTAAATGTTACTTCAGTGACCACACAGATTTCTTTATCAATGTTTTTCTATTTGATATCGTTGAGGATACATTAATGGTCTCTTTCTTATCGGTGGGAAGTTGGGAAGGACAGGGAATTTTGTTCAATCTTACTGAACTTTGTCTAGTTAAATTTGGGTTTGATTCTCCTTGGAACTGTTCAGTTCATTTATTATTTTGAAACATGATTTTTCAATGTATTTCATTTTTAATTTTTTTATCATCCAGTTAGTAGACTCTTTCTTCTTCCTTGTTTCTTTTTTTCCTTTTTTGTTTGATTCACACCCTGAAATCCCAGTGTCACAATAGGACCAAATGTAAAATTGCTACAATATTAATGAAAAAGTCATTCAATATTCATGAAAACGTTGTTCAATAAATTTAAATCCATGTCTTTAGATATTGTAATCATGGTGTACAGAATGTTAAACAATACATTTTTAAGAGTCAGTTTTTTTCTCTAATACTAAAAAAAGTATATTTATGACAAAATAAGTTTGCATAAGTTACTTCATATCTAAATAATAAAATGTTTTCATGTTTACATGTCATATTTTTGTTCTACAATTCATTTTTAAGAAACTGAACTTCTTTGGGAAATAATTGATTTTCTTTTCAATAATCTTGATCTTGAGTGTCTTATTGATAGTAAACTGAAAAAAATATTTAAAAAAATCAATAGCACAAGTTTTTTTTTTTGTGTGTGTGGTGGGAGGCTGATGGATCCAAAGCTTTGTTAAATTATAATATTATTAATTGTAATATATACATAGAAAAGAAAAAAAATATAGCAAGATGAAGGAGTAACTATTTATGTCAAATTACTTATGCCCTTAATCTATAATTTTCTCTCTTGATAATCATGATCTAGGGAGCATAATTTATCTTTTGATATATGAAGTAGTTGCAAAATGAATTTAAAAAAGTTAGGAAGACAAAACTGAATGTGGTGTCATCAATAAAATACCAGATTATCATTTTCCAAAAGACAAAAATGAGATTGAGCATTGGAGAAAAGCAGTTCCAAATGCTAATCTAAATGCAGGACACTTAGATTAGCATTTGGCCTTGAAACTTTTATACAATAAAAGATGCACCACCAAAATTCACCACCTGTTTGACCAGGTGTCTTTAGTAGTCAAATTTCAATACTCTCTACTGTTCAAAAAGCTACCAAAAAAGCCTCCAGTAATGGTCAAAGTCAAATGGGTGGATGCTTTTTCTTGGAATTAGATAAGACTAATTATACAGATTTGAAAGAAAGCCTTAGCAATGAAAAAGATTGTTTCCACTTGTAGCATTTTTGGCTGAAAATAATTTTAGTGTTCAGTTTTTGAAGTTTGTCAATGGTGTTCCTTTGTTTATAGTGAGGATTTATGAAAATTTTCAGTTTTGAAACCTTTTATTATTGAGTTAAGTGGTATATTAGTAGTCTGTCCAAAAACAGTATAAGTGTCTACTTGTCAGAACTCAAAGGAGTGATCCATTATTTAAATTCCATGGATTTTGATCACAAGAAAGATGAGTTAGCAATTTTCAGCAGTATGAAATACATTCCAGAAATAACCGTACATACTTTTGAGTACTTTGCAATATCATGTTCATTGTACAATAATAGATTAAGAGAGGATTTTCTATTACCGGCAATATTGACATTAACAAAGATTGCACCAAAAATTAATGAAAAATTCTTTATTTAAATATTCTTGATGACAGTCAAAAAGTTTGCATAATTCTTCATGATGAAGTGTATATCAAGAAAATGTTGCTATCATGACAGATTTTGGTAAGTCAGTTGATAATCTGTTTTTACTTGCTCAAATAGTATTTTGTATAATGTTGGTATATCTTAATGTTGGCTTAAAATTTATTCTGATTTCAAAATTAACATTTTTTTTATTTGAACAAGTTGAGTTGACTTCTCAGGAACCTCTTTACTGGCCATATGTAATAGTAATCATGTAAATCAGGCAAGTATTCAAAATGAGCCCATCTTAAACAGTTATATTGTCTAGAATCTAAAAGACTTGTTAAACTTTCAGATTTAAATAAAATTTCCATTGCTCCAAAACCCATAGAAAGACAACAGAGCATTTTCCAAAAAAAACAAACTTATGATACAGCCATCTTCATAAACAAGGTTTTCACGTGAAAGATTCTGAAAGTCTTTGGCTCTAATATAAAACACATAATGACAAGCTGAAATCAGATCCCTGGATGACAGCCAACTTTCTTTTATCATTGAACTTGGTAAAATGGCTGAGGGTTAAGGCAATTCAATTGTGTAAAACAGTTATCCAGGCATACTGTCACTGCCATGTACCATATCTGCAATGGAATTGTTAGTCTATATTGGCACCTTTCAGTGGCAAACCATAAATGTGCTATTTCAGTAATTTACAACTGATCTATTAGAATAAAGAATTTGGTAAAGATTTGGAGTTACTTATTTTATAAATGTTCAGCAATGCATTGAAAAGCTGTATATCAAGCCGACATTTGTGCTTTTGAATAAAAATATTGATGCTTTTGATGTTAGTTCAGGCCACCAATGTACATCTTGTGAATATAAACTTTGTGAGGAAGGTTCAGAAATATTTGATGTTATAATGACTGTTTGGTTGCAAAGGAAAGGAACAAACATGAATTAAAGCAATGTCTATTAGTCAATATTCACAATATATACATAGATGAGTGAAAGGTGGAAAAAACTGTTATGTGGTTCCTTAGTTGCCATTGGTAAGGAAAGTGATTAGGTGTAAGGCTGGGAGTTGACTGATTTCTCAGGTTGCTTGGCCAAGGTCACAGTTGGAGTCAGGAGATAGGTCTGGAGTAGGTTAGTGAATTCAAATGGGTGTTGTTGGTGGGGTTTGATGTTTGTAGGGACATTTTTATTGTAAATAAAAAAAAGTAATAATAATTATAAATAAAATAAAGCGATAACAAAAAATTTGTATAAAATAAAAGAATAAAATTCTCCCAGCATGCAACAGAAACTGTTCTTGCCAGAAAATGAATATCCTGCCAAAAGACATTGAATTCAACAACCTTAGGACAGTCAACACATGTCATAACTTCTCTCTCTGGGACATTGCTTGTAATAATATGAAAGACGACTTCTTTTTATTACATGCAACCATAAAACACTTGTATCCAAAACTGCACACATCAGTACACATAAAAATAAACAAATTGTATGATATTAATGTACAATTCACCATGCTTTCTCTGTTATCTCTGTGTATGTTTTATTCCTGTGAACATGTGGCTATTTCTGCTGCCATGATGTGAGTGGCCCTACATGTAGACCTTTCTTCATGGTTGAAATCAACACCAATGAGGTATTTTATGGGGCAGCAGCCATGTGATGAGGCCAGTTTTGAAGTCAAACTGCCTGTCGTTGGCAAGGAGTGCTGTTTTTAATCTTTGGTTTAACAGGTATTAGCTCCCAGGGATATTTATTTATTTTTTTTAATCTGAATCACCCCAAGTAAGGGGTTACAGGGTGTGGAAGAATTAGGAGCAGAAACAATGATTAGCAGAAAGAAAAGAGAATAATAAGGTAGGCAGTAGATAGCGATTGACATTGCATTTAAATTTTTTCCAGTTGGCTGGAAAGCATGGAGCCAAAAGGGAGTTTCATAAGTGAGAAATGCAAGAGAAGAAACTTAGCATAGAACTTACGGCCACATCTAACCAGCTCAACTGTAAATTGATTAGATCTTGACATCAGTCTAGTGCTGCGCTTAAATTCATAAAGTCTAGGTACCATAGTGAGGAGCTCATTCAAACAATTACCATGAAAGTATTTATAGAAAAGATATAAAGAGGCAATGTTATGGCAGTGGGAAATTGACTTGAGTTGAGCTGCCAGATCAGGACCAATATATTGCAGTTTTTTTCTTTGGATCTTATCAAGGAGCTGAAGGTAAATAGCAAGGGCACTGGACCATGTGTAGCAGCAATATTCTAAGCATCATATAACATTGATAATCTTGAAAATTTAAAATTATCTCTTTCTGATTAAAGAAAAATGGTTGTTGTGTACATAGCTGGATATGTTACAAGAAACAATAACCAACCCCGTGATAAAAAGTATAGAAAATATACCAATTCATTTAACTGTGAAAATTCAATGTGCCTTCTGACCACACTTACCAATGATTATTTTTTTTAGTTTATCCTTTTTCATGCAATAAAGAAAAAGTGTTTCAAATATTTTTAAGTGATATTTTCATGCTTGTTTCAGATTTTTATTTTTTCAGCATGGCAAAAAAGCATGCAAATATATCTTTGAAAAACTATTACAAACACATCCAGATCAAAGGACCACCTTTGAAAGTTTTGAAACTATCATAGTCTCTTGTATATTGTATCTGAAAAGTAATGTTTTTGTTTAATAAAATTTCAACATTATGTGATCATATCTTTTACCAGATTTTTTTCATCTTTATCTTGTTTAATATCTACCAGTGCCCATACCAAAAATACATAATTTTCATTTCTTTAACCTTCAACTCTGGTGATTATCGCTAAGTATGAGCCTAAATCTCATTACAAGTATTTTCAAAAACAGTTAACTTTTCTCTCAAATATTTCTGAAATAAAACATTTTGAAATTAGCCTCTAATTCTTACCTTTAGTTGCACCACGAGTAGACCTGTAGTATAGAATACCATGGTCATGACTTTAAATAGTTAAAAAGTTTAAAAAGCTGTTACAGCAAATCAGATTGATTCAGTTTTGGAGATTGTGCCTTTTTAAAATTTTTTCAGTAGAAACTTCAAAATTTCTAAAGACTAACAACAATGAAAATGAAAATCAATATACCATAGCTTTTCGATGACAGTTGGGAGAGAGCACACTGTTTAGTTGCATCAGATTTTCATCAGCTAACACAGGTGGTGTACTGGCAAGAATGATATATTGACAGATGAAGACATTTCTTACAAAATTAAAGAAATCATTCTTAAACTGACAATCATTTGAAAACTGAAGGTTAAATTGTTAGCAAACATATATTAATAACAATCTAAAATTTTTTATTGGTACAGACATGAATAATGTAAATTAAATAGGTTCTGTATTTCATTGTAAGTTGTAGGGCTCAGATTAGGCAATCATCTGAACTCATTTTAACTAGGATGTGTATAAAAATGTGATAAAGAAAATAAGCAGATCAGTAAAACTTAATTTTATTAAACTAAGTTTTATGGAAATCTTAATTTCAATTTAATGATACCCAAAATAGCCAGTCCATAAATGGATATATCAAGGTGGTTTTGAAGTCACCTTTATTTTTCTTCTTTACACACACACATATATGTTGTGGCCTTGTTAGGGCCAGAAATAAAGACACAAAGAAAGGAATTGAGTTAAACAAATATATTAACAGAAACAGTAATAAAACAAGATGGTTTATTAGACTGGAACGTCCGACGTTGACATATTAACATTAAAAATAATTTATTTGGATTTTTGTTTTGAAAACAAATATATCGTTACCTCTTTTGAAAGTTAAAAAGGAGGGAATTATATATAATGTCATATAATTAAAACATATAATTATATGGACATGTCTGGATTAACCAATTAAAAGTCAGATCTATGCTAAAATAGAAAAAAAATTTTAGGTCAGAGGGTGGAGGGAGGCTTTTGGGTTATAAATTCATGTCTTGATACATTGACACAATTCGTTAGACATAAAAAAGAATGAGCATCGAACATAATGTAGAAAAATCCAAAGTTCAGATTTGGTGAAGTTGAAAAATAAGGTCATATGGAGTAACCTTGAAAAAAAAAAAAATATTTTTAAGAATTTTTCAAAATTTTTTTTGAACAAAAAATTTTTACGGAAACTTTTTTTTACTTAAAGGGACCAAATAGATAAAGTTATAAGAAATTTTTATATAATTTATACTGAATTATATTGAAAAAAACAAGGCAATATTAAAGTTGAAAAAAAAATCAAATTAAAATTGTGTGGATCATTATATACTTATAAAATAATGGCTATGTAATTGTAATGCATAAAATATTTATGAAACATTCTTTTAACTATATTTTAATGTAAAATTTATACAATGCCTACATAAAACTGTTAATTCATTTCTTTGGTTTAGCAGATCTTTATTTTTATAGGAAAATTTATAATATGCAGCTTTTCTTGTAAAAACAAGGGACATGGATCATATAAGGATTTACAGATTTTTTTTTTAATATTTTCCATTTTACCATAGGAATTTTACTAATTTCTTTTAAATGTTAAAAATATTTTTAGAAAGGAATGTTCAGTTACGATAGGCATTGTTGTTGAAAGAATATATGTGCTGATATCACCTCAGTTTAAAGAGATTTTTTTGTACTGCTAATATAAAATTTCTTAACTGTTGGATTTTCACTAGATGAAATGGTACATTGGTAAACAATAGAATCTGTAAGACACCCATTTTGTAATGGACATTCATTAGGATTTCTATAATTACACAATTTTTTATCATTATTGTTTTGTTTTGGAATAATTATTGTTACTTTGGTTTAAGTGTTGATTTAAAATTTTATTATGTTTTTTAATAATTTTTTTCTAGATTCTCTGTACAACTGTAACTTAAGTTTATTTTTATTAAAAATCTTTCTTAGAGGATTACTACTAATTACTAATTAAATTGAGAAACTTCTTCCTTATTATGCTAATCATTTGGTTAAATGGGTTTATATGTTTTTCTACTTCTATTTTCTTCCTGCTATCCTAATTATTTTCTTCATTTATAGCCACTATTTTTAAGCATTTTTATAAAATTTGCTATGTTTTTAAAATACATCTTCATTGGAAAAGGTTTTCTAATTCTATATTCTATGGAGGAGGGTATGTATTTGATTATAGATGGCGGGTGTTTAGATTTTGAATGGGCATATAATGGATTTGCATTAGTTTTCTTGTAGGGTTGGTATAAATTATTGACTAAGTCTAGTGTTACGTCGAGGCAGTTTACTTTTTATAAATTTGTGTTGATTTTAAATTTCAGGTTTAGATTTTTAAACTCCCAATTTTCTGATTTTGTTAGTTTTTAAATTTTTTACCACCATAAGGCCATCATCCCTATATAACCCTATGTTGTCATCTTCTGTATTGAAGAATAAAATGAATAAACCAACGAGATCAGAAGACTCAGCAGAGTCTAACGATCCCATTACAATGTCAAATTGGTCTCCTGAATTATTTTTTTGTTGAGGATAAGGACAGATTTTTAGCATTCATGATAATATCCAGTTCCTTCTATGATAGATCAGAGTACTTGGTGAAATCGAATTCTAAATCCAATGCAATGAATGGGTAGTAATATCAAACCGAATGAAAGAACAATTAGTTTTAACTTTTATATTATAAAACCAATTGATGACATCAGTGGTGTTAATCCATTGTACCAGTCGAATTAGTTTGTTGTTTTTCGAGGATATTTTTACTAAGTTTACTTATTTCCAGCCTATTATGGTTGATGACCTTGGTGATCAGATTAATTTCAAAGTCCAGTTTATGGTCCTTGATGTTTATATAAGATTCCTTTGTACAGAGTTTACTAACCCTGTCACTTTTAATTTTATGTTTAATATTTTGTAACATTAATTCAGTGAACCAAGTTAAATGAGTTTAAAATCCTTTGTCTTTTATAGAAATTTTTTTGTCTAAAATTTTGATTAATTTTTTCTAATTAGAAAATATTTTTACGTTTGTGATCCATCGTAATTATTTTATAACAAATTTGGTGCTTTTAAGTTTTGTCAGATTTTTGGACAAACATTTTGTCAGATGAATTTATAAATCCATTTTAACAAAATAATCCTGGTTTGTGTTGGAAATGTTCTTTGAGAATTCCAAAATTTGTTTTTATTTTATATACACACACACACATATATAAGTCAATTCAGGTTTGCTATGGTAAAAATTTTCTATCCCAAGTAAAAATCATCACAAAAATGGCAAAAGTCATTTTGTCACAGCTTATTTTCTCTGAAAAAAAAAATTTTCATACTTTTATAGGGGTAAAATATTGAAAAATGACTGTTTTATCATCATCTAAACAAATATCAAGGAAACTTTTGATCTGAACCCCATGAAACTAGGTATTTTTTCTGAAAGCAAAGGATATATTCTTTCATTTAAAAGTAAAATTGGCTGGTGTAAATGACTCAAAATTTTTTTTTTAGGGGTAAAAAATGAAAAAATAGTGAAAATTTTGCATTTTTTCTAGTTCTAAACAAAAATTTTCCCATTAATGGGAAATTAACCATTTTTTTTTTTTTTTTAAATCAGAAAGCCTAAATCATAATCAAACTATTTCAGGCATAAAATTGAGAGTTTTGAAGGAAATCAACATTCCTAGGGGGTCAAAAAAATGACAAAATCCATTGGTAATTTTCAATTATATGACTGCCAGGGGTTAAAAAAATTGACACCTAGCCACGGAAATCTTTAGTAAAAGGCAAAAGATTTATCTGCAATTCCTGACCACCAGAAACCAAAAATTTTTTTTTTTTTTCAAAAAAAAGCAGCAATTTGAAAATTAAGCCAAATTGACTTTGACATGTCTGGGTCAAAGGTCAGCCAGCCAAATAAATGTTTAAACAAGTTGTCATCAGCTTGTAATAAAAAACCCACCACTCCCAGATAAAAGCAAAAGAGTGAAAAAAAAAAAAAAACATTGGTAGGGCTTGATATAAAGGTTTTTTTTTTTTTTTTTTTTATAACCTATGTTTGAACAATGGCTTGATGTGTTTTGTTTTTTTTTAACACCCTCCTTGACCTGGGTGATGACAACAACATTTAGCAGATGACATTGTTTTTTTTTGCTGCATGTCTTTTGTATTTCCCATCGCCAATCCATTTAGCCATTCCTTTTTTTATTCAATGATGTTCATGCCAAATTAAAGAGAAAGGGATGAAGTTTGAATGATATTATTTTGAAGTGAAAATAAATATTTTTTCATAAAAAAAAAAAAAAAATTTTTTTTCTCAGAAAATTGGGCATAATTTCTTAATGCTAACCACCGAAAGACATTTTCCACAGCCAAATCGAAGATTAATTACCAGTGAATAATTCCATGTGCAAACAATAGCCGTCTGGATCCTATAACATCACCCTAAAAGGTCCAGAAGTTTACTGATTGATCAAAAACTTGTTGCACATAATTGTGTTTTTTCATGGTCAGTTTCCATTATTTCATCTTGATGTTGTCATTTTCAGACAGCCAAGTCATCAAGGATTCAGGAAAACAGTTTGGCATAGGTTTTCTTTAAGAACTTTTACATTCTATGAGGTGTTTAAAATGTTACTGACAAATGGCATTTTTTTGCTGAATATTTCATTTACATGCCATGTTGGATTTTCCTATATGACAAAACAAAGGGTTTTAATCAGCTGGGTCATATATATATAGTGTAATATATATGTTAAAATTACTTTGCAATCTCATGAAACTTTCAGGTTGGCACTTTTGTCATGGGATGCAGAAACATATCTTTTTAAACAAACAATTTCATTGTTTTCTCATTTCCTGTGTGATGATTTTGGTCAGATGTCTTCTTGGTTAAGTCCATTCATTTTCAGCACCTTTTTTTTTTTAATTTTAAAAAATCCTTTTAAAATTATTAATCAAACCTGCATCCCCAAATATAAGAACAACCATGTATTGTGAAAAGGTTTTCCTTCTCAAATAAATTTGAAATTACTTCACAGCAAATCAAAGTTCAATTATTCTTATGAATGAAGCATATTTATTAAGATCTTTCAAAACCACTATTTAGTAAGTTTATTTTTTGATCCAAAAATGTAAATAAACTAATTTTTAAAAATAAAATATTGATCAATGAATCAATTATGAAATTCACTTTTCAAATACCAACTTTATATTATAGCATATATATATATATATAACATTTTCATTAGTTGATTTATATATATTCTACTAAATAAAAAAACATTGTTTTTGTAAAAAAAGTATAATGAATAAACTTGGTTATATTGGTGCATTTATTTTTAAAAATAGTTCAATGAAAATTTAAGCATATTAAATTATAAATCAATTAATTTAAAATATAATTTTTTACCAACCACCATTATCTTGTGGTTTCAAAATGGATGAATGTTAATGTAATTTTAATCTTTGTTTTAAATTAAAAAATAGTTATATTTCATCCTAAATGTATTTTTGTGAACATTTTTTAAATTGAATAATTTTGTCTACCAGCCTGAAAAAATAATTCATATTTAATAAAAAAATATAAATTTGGCATTTTTGAAGAGATATGTTTCTGAATTTTTCAAAATGTCTATATTTAAAAATAAGCAGTTTATTCAAATGTTTTGGTATTAAAATTAATTTCAAAAGATCTTGAAATTTAAAAAAATCATGTTTTGGTGTTTTTTCATCTAAAAAATTGTTTCTAGAAAAAAAATTGGAAAATTTTTTCTGTCTGAATTTTTGGAATGAGGATTTATTATTATTTATATATGGACTGTTTATTTAACTTTGATTTAAATATTTTTAAATAAAACAAATATACTATACAACAATCCATAACAAATAAATGTAAAAAAAATTCATCTTTCAAGTTTCCTTGAATAAAATAAAATGGAAAAAAGTTTTTTGTTTTGTTATTTCTAAAAATTTCCCTGACACATTTTGTATTGAATAGGGTAATACTAAATGGTAAGTAGTAATTTCTTCTGAGTTTGGCATAATCTACAAGACATGTCTGAATATATAATGTGACTAAAAAAGAAAAAAACAAAAGATGAACACTGATGGTATGTATGTCTCTCTTAAAAAAGAAACCAAAACTGACCAGTCCATTGAAAATGTTATTTTGATAAGTGGAAATTGTATGAAAAAAAAAATATCATTAAAATTTTCAAAAAAATCCTAAGCCAATAATGTAATAACAAGCTTTAGAAGAGACAGATTAATTAAAAATATGGATAATGATCCTTTTAACATTGCAGTCAACATTTCAAGCCAGATTAAAGCTGATCTAAACAAAGAAGAGAACGCCAATTACAATGTCTTGAATAAATTTGAATTGACAATTTGTTCTCTCAATACTAAACCAATTGATATAAAAGAAAAATTAATTATGTCTCTAAATTCAAATATGCACAAGAACATATTGTTTGGAAGGATGAGAATTTGTTTAAAGTTTATTTCAGTGATGAAAATAAATTTTTTGAATCTACAAGTTGACAGTTTAACAAAACTATGTTTGCCAGAAATTAAACCAAAATGATGCAAAAAAATGGAAAAATGTTTTTTCATAGATGGGGGTTGTTGGACTTATTGTGGAATTTTGGAATATAGTAAACGTAAAAAATTAAAACAAAATTTGCCATTCCTTTTCTACAGCCATTGGGGGATTCAGGACAATGACCAATTTACTGTAAAAAAAAAAAGAAAAAGTGAAAAAATTTTTTTTAAAGAAATATATTTTTTTTTCCTGAAACAAATTGTCCTGGATTTTACAGCTTAATTCATATTGGCTTGTGGAAAATGATAGAAGACATCATTAAGAAATCCACAACCAAGCTCTAGACTGATTCATGTAAAACTGAAGATGACTGGAAAAAAAATAACATTAGATCTGTGTTGATTTTAAACTAATTGTATTATTTAGATTATTATGTAAGAGAATATCAAAAATTAAAAAAGAAAAAATTCCTTATGAAATAAATATAAGCAATTAATTAGCAATTGGGCATGGCAAAAAAACCCACTGCTTTTGGTAAAAAGTAAAGAAATAAAAAAAAAAATCAATTGGTGGCAAAGGGATCAAAGTTTGACAACAAATAGCTGGAGTAAGAGACAAGAACAACATTAAACCTCAGGTTTCAAGTTCTACTTGGCAACTAAATTATTCCATTTCCTAATGACTTCAATCCATTAAAAATTATAGATTGAATGAAGGGTTCAGTTTGAATTTTCCTGAAGTTACTTAGATTGACAGAAACCTGAAGAAGAACCAAAAAAAAGAATAGCCAAAATAAAGTTGTTATAATAACAACAAAAATGAGGATATTATTTTGATTTTAAATTTAATGATAACCTAGAGACGTGTTATAAATTCAGCAACTAATTATAAAGTTAATACTAATATACTGAAAGGAAAGTTACATTTGATAACAGATCTCAGCAATCCTAAAGATTTTTTTTTTTTATGAATTCAATAAATTTTATTGATTCACTCTTCAATTTATCTGTAACTGTAGGCATTTGGAGAATATATATATATATATATATATTATAAATTAAGTGAAAAAAAAATGTTTTTTTTTACACAGTAAAACCATGTTTTAAAAATGGAAAAAAAAAAAAAAAAACTAATTTAATTTTATTATTAAATAAAAAGCATTAGTTCCATTTCATCTTCAAGACAAATATTAAAAAACTATTTTAAACGTTTTTTACATAAATCCATAATTTGCTGTTACCTAGGATTTCAGAAATCCAATCATTCAGACCAGGGGATAGTGTGTTCATTTATATTAACTATTTTTTGTATGAATTATTGAGTTACGTTCAATCAGAGGTTAAGTTTAGGGAGGGTTAGGGAAAAATTTTTCAATGGATTCAAACTTTAAAATGTTAAAATGCATGTATTTTTAAAACAATTTTTTACAACTTTAAAAATTTTTTTCAAAAAGTTTTTATAGACTATTTTTTTTAATTGTTTCTTAAAGATGTTTAGGTTAGAAAATTATTTTCTATATCAAGTTATTAAACTTACAATTTTAAAAATTTTTTTAAATATTATTAGACTATATTTTTTTTTTTTTGAAATAAGTTAATGTAATAGAATTAGGAAATTATTTAAAATTATTTTTTTATATTAAATATAAGTATGTATATTACCAGATCCTGGGAATTTTTTTTAATATTATTTATTTAAAAAAATTTTGACAATGACGGTAAAAAAAGCTATTTCATTTCTCTGATTCAGTAAATTTTATTTTTTATAAACTTAGTAATATATAGTTTCTTGTGTATGCACAAAGGACATGGGTCATTTAATGACCTACATATTCTAGCTTTTCTTATTAATTTCCATTTTACTGTAGGTGTTTTATTTGATTCTTTTAGATGCCAGAAGTATTTTGAGAGAGATGTCTGATTTTTATATTTATTTATTCTAAATGAAGTTTGATGTTGGTTGAATCTTTTTTGAACTCATGGCTTGTGCAACCTATATATATTTTTTATGTTTTCAGGATTTTCAATCAAAGAAATATTGCATTGGTATACTAATGATTCAGTGCAACATTTATTTTGTAGAGGGCAATTATGAGGGTTTCTATAGTTACATAATTTTTGTTTATTTTCATCAGTTTTTATTTTTATTTTTCCATTGTCTAAATTTTTTTGTTTTGGTATAAGTGTTTATTTAAGATATTAGCATTATGGTTCTTAATAATTTTTTTTTTTCTAAGTTTTCTGTACAGCTATAACTCAATTTTAGTGTGTTTTTTTTATTGAAAATAGTACTTAGTTTACTTTCACTAGGAAAATGCTTGACTATTAATGCGAAATTTTGTCCTAATTTGTTCTTTTACCATTTGGTTGTATGGGGAGTATACCAAATAATATTTCTACATCTGTTTTTTTCTATGCTTTCCATTTTCATTTTTATATAAGTTAGTTTTGGGTTTTTTTAGCCACTCTCTTTTAGAGCCTTATTATAGGAATTGATATGCTTTGTCATTTGTCTAATTCGTTTACTTTTAACGTATATGTTTAATTATAAATAATTTTGTACTATAACGGATATATATATGTTTAATTATAGATGGGGGGTGATTTGATTTAGGTATATATAAAGGATTGGTGTTGGGTTTTTCATTCTATTAAATGTATGTATTTTTTTATTTAGATCTAATAATATATCTAGAAGTCCACTTTTTTAATTTAGTACTAACCGTAATTTTTAAGCCCACGCTTTTAAATTCTTTATATAAACTTTTAATTCTATCTATTTTGAAGTTAAGTTTCTAATAAAAATAAGTCCATCGTCTCTGTACAAAAACCAATGTCATTTGTATTAATATCATAATATAAATTTATAATAAAAAAGACCAATGAGATCAGAAGACTCAGCTGAGTCTAGTGATCCCAATTCTGTCAAACTAATATAAAACAATTCTAATTACATTTACCTGTTCATAAAAAAATATATAGTAAAATAAAAATTAAAAATGAGAATATTTCAAATCGTAGTTAAATAAAAAGTATTCTAATCTGAACACCCCGGAAAATCTTTAAATTTACAAATAGAAAAAAAAAAATGCCGTAAGAATTTTTTGCCGTTAACAATAAATTTTTAAAAATCCAGACGACATGCATTTAACGGATGTTAGATTTCATTGAAAAATACATCCCTACCCCTTACCAAAATGTAGCTAATAACCGATACAATAATACAGACATAAGGAAAACCCAGACACCCCTTGTCCAGTTGAAGTAGATTTATCTGTAACCATGGAAACGTATTATTAGCTTTGTCTGTGTTTTAAACTCAGTAATTTTAAAAGTTACTCCAAAATTCGCTATGATGAAATGGAACTAATGTCTTTAATTTAATTACAAAATTAAATTCGTGGCTTTTAGCTTCCATTTTTGAAACATGGTTAGAACTGTGTAGCGAAAAAAAAAAACATATTTTAAATCAATTAATTTATAATATTAATGCTCAGTAAATTTACATTGAGCACTATTTTGTAAAAATAAAAAATATCTATAAGAACACCGGATTATATATCTTACTTTCTTTATATATATATATATATATATATATAGATGTAAAAAGTACGAAGAATAAGATTTCAATATATCAAAACATTAATTTAAAAGAGAACTCATATAAAAAAAAGAGCCGCAAATATTTATTACATTATAACATGCGCCTAAACTACAAAAACAATACATCTTTTTATCAACGTTAAAAAAGTTTTTAACGTTTCATCAGAGACTCAATATATATATATATATATATATATATATATATATATATATATGATATCGCACATAAATAAAATTGTGCTCCTTATAATATAAAAAAAGCTATTAAGTATATATTAATAAATATACGTATTATCCCTCACCGGTAGTTTCATGCATAAATTTAATCTTCAGGAGCTGGGTAGAGACTGATTGTTACATAATTTAAATTTTAATAATATCTGGTTAACGTAATGATAGTAATGTACATATATTACACGGGTATTACGAATTTTTATTTTTAAAATACATATTACATTTAAAATTTTATTGTTTCTTTTATATTAAACATAAACGATTTTAAAAAATAACCAGTAGCTCTGCTTTATGTTTAATATAAAATAATAATAATGTCAACTTTAAATAAAAATTAATATTTTGGTTTCATATAGTTTTAGGTTCGTCTACTTTAATATATATATATATATATATATATATATATATATATATATATATAACATTCCGCAACATTTACCCCAATATTCGAGAATGACATCTATAGACAGTCCTCTCTCATACATACATACACTTATATGAATTAACGTTATCGTCCAACATACGCTTAGACATACATGCGTTTCTTTTCTACATATTCATTCGCCATTACAAACTTCAAGTTAAAAATCTTTTATATTTTATCTATTGCGTCAATGCACGTCGCAAGTATCTGACCAACAGGAACTAAGCAAGATCATAGCATACCAGAGTCTGTTTGTCTTTCATTTCTATCTAAATCTCTGACGAAGTTTTAATAAAATTGAAACACGTTAGGTTGAGATTCGTTTCCTACTTGTTCTTTATTTTTTATAATTTTGTTTGATTCATCTCAATATCTGATTTACATTTGATCTGCAATTTACATTTGTATCATAGAGATAATAGTAATAGTAGAGTATCCGAAAGTAAAAACATGTTTGTTTACCTTTAAATACTGTATTGTTCGCTTTTCGATGCACCAACGGCTCGTTGAAAGTCGTGTTTTGTTAACATACACCAACATTTAGTAAGTTGTCCGCTGCACTGAGTTTAAAGGCTCTCTTGTCCTCAAACCAATCGTTTTATTTACTGTCCTTTGTAAATTGAATTGCAATCAAGCAGGTCGAGCAGATTCTTTATTCTGATAAGAAGAGGAGAGAATAGAGAAAAAGGGTCTCACGACATTGGTGTTTTTAAAAAGGTTTTATCATCCGCCTTCATCATAACCTTTTGCTTGACAACCATTTACGCGAGATGATTCGATATTTATTCAACTTAGCTTAGTACCACACACATATAACAAATATGGATAGGGTGATTGCGCTGCGTCAATCTTTCACGTGTCTTCCTTGAGAATCAGCAATGTCTGAGGTTTTAATTAACGCGAACACAGAGCTGGCATGTGTTTAAAGCGACTCACTTAACTTAAATGTAATATTATAAATATGTAATAAACACTGAATAATAATATGGAGGATTGTCTTGTCGTCATACATGCCTACTTTGAAAATCAGCATTTTAAATGAAAGTTTACCTCAGTATTTCAATTATATGCCATTCTTATTACTGAATAATTTTCAGCTCAACCAAAAAAAAACCTCCAAAAACAAATTTGTTTTTACTTATTTGTTCACTTTCTGGGTAATGGGGTAGGCTGAGATTTTTGCTTCTTACAAAATAATCGACTGCAAACAAATAAAAGGAAAGACAACATTCACCGCAAGCCAACATTCATCGCAAGCCAACATTCAACGGTCACAAAAAATTATGAATTGTATGTGCGTTTAAATCTGAGTAAATTTAAAAATAAGTTATTCCAAAATTCGCTTGAAGATGAAACAGAACTAATGCTTTTAATTTAATTGTATAATTAAATTTGAAGCTTTTAGCTTCGGTTTTTGAAACATGGTAATTCCTGTGTAGCGAAGAAACCATATTTTAAATCAGTTAATTTATAATATTTATGCTCTGTAAATTTGCATTGAGCACTGTTTTGTAAAAATAAAAATATCACTAAGAACACCGCATTATATATCTTACTGTTCTTGCTTTTTGTTATAATATATATATATATATATATATATATATATATATATATATATATATATATATATTGTATTGGGGCAGCAGATCATTATTTGAACGTATATTATTAAATATAACAGACAATGCATGTCTATTATGTCAGATCAGGAGCCGTTCTAATCTTCGAATGTTTGCTTTAATTTCTGGTGAAAAACAAAGACAAAATTTGTCCAACATTTGTATATTTTTATTAAGTTGCTTTTAAAGATTTCGGCTCACATAAGTCATCCTCAGAGTGGTTATACAGACATGAAAGAAAGATATCCACCGTCAAAGATGATATTTTGTTATTTTGACATAGAAGATTGCTATGCAACGTTAACGGTCGCGGAATAGCAGACGCAGATCGTAAGTACAAGATGCGGTTTTATGACGTCTTACCACGCGAAAGGCCGAAATTTCAACAACAGAACTATATGTCGGGATGCAATGTAATGTGTTGTGACTAGTTTGAAAAGTAATTTTGTTGAGTGTGGTTTGCTTCGTTTTAATGTAGATGGCCTCCAAAAAATGAAGGTTCTTTTTTTACTGTGTGTATGTGTGAGTATTGTTGGGTTATCAACTAATATCTGTTTAATATTATGTACATGGCTGTTTTTCTAAGAAATGTTGTTTATTAGAATTAAGATCAGAAAGGTGACAGGTAAGTCTATGGGAGAGTGTGGTTGTAGTAAAACCAATATATGTAGCAGGTTTATTATTAGCATCAGAGATACAAGCTCTGAATGGGCATGTAACTTGATGTAACTTGATACACTAATATTGTTTTTTTTTTCTGCAGAAGATTTACTTGTGTAGTTGTAAGGTTATTAGAGACTATGAGATCAATTGTTTGAAATTTTTTATAATAAGCTTAACTTGTTTATTATTATTAATGGGTTTAACATTTCTACCTATCATGTTTTTGAGTGTTGTTTTGATCATGTTCATAATTATTATGCATTTGGTTGCAATAGTATAAGTAAATAGTGTTATATTTATTTTGACGTACAATATTATTATTAATATTATCACGTATATATCTAACTTAACAGAGCTGGATACATTGGAATGAAAAGAATAGATATATGCAAATGAAGATGTTACCATTGAATGTTTAGAATGTTAACAGGGAAATCCAATGATAAGTCCTTCATTTTATGTGCATGTCAATAAATGTTATTTGCTACCAATCTCCTTTTCAAATAAAATAAGACAGCGAGTTCCTGGTTACTTTCCTAGTAAATGTTGCTTTTTTGACTACTTGATTTTGTGTTCTTTAATGATGATGGGATTTCAAACTTGCTTTCCTTCGCCTATCCGAGTTGCATGCGACAAACACTATTGATTTACATAGTAAAAGAAGCGGGAAAGATTTTCTTGGCCTGAATGCACACTTTTCCGTCATCTACACTAACAGGTTTCTACCTGGAACGTTTCGTAAGTGAATGGATGGAGTGTTTTCTTATAGAGAAGGTCGAGGGTCTGAGAAATCCTTTTCTTTTCCGGAAAAGGCCTTGTATCCAGGTAACTGTAAGGAGACATCTGAAATACTTGAACCATAATAATCGAAACTTCAGGGCCTTGAGCCTTTCAAGGCAACTGCAGACTAAGAAAGTGAACAATAATCCGATTTTCGAGAAAAGACATGGAACTAAAATGGAAAACAGCGCGTATATATATATATATATATATATATATATATATATACATAACAGGAAATATATATATATATATATATATATATATATATATATATATATATACTATCCACATTATATATATATATAACAGAAAAAAGAAATATATATATTATTATCCACATTATATATATATATATATATATATATATATATATATATATATATATATATAGAAGAAGAAATATATATATATATATATATATGATAGTGTCGTGCATTACCTGTCCATTACCATTCACACGGACATATGTAAAAATTATATCTGCCTACTCAAGATGTGAATATCCTGTCATTGTTAAACATTTTAAACGGAACACTTCTCAGTTAACTCACTACTACACACGTTAAACGTTGAAGACAGACTAGCCAGAAGTGTACACGAATGACAAATATAACCTAGTAAATTTTCTTTAAACTTAAAACTTAAAATCAAACGATCTGTGGACATATATTTATATGGACTTTTGTCTTAAAATGGTGTGAGGAACGTTCCCCAAAGTTTGTAAAAACGTATATATATAT